>JAQJVL010000398.1:382640-535140 GCA_035578905.1 Stictocephala bisonia | reverse complement strand
CACACACACACACACACACACACACACACACACACACACACACACACACACACACACACACACACACACACACACACACACACACACACACACACACACACACACACACACACACACACACACACACACACACACACACACACACACACACACACACACACACACACACACACACACACACACACACACACACACACACACACACACACACACACACACACACACACACACACACACACACACACACACACACACACACACACACACACACACACACACACACACACACACACACACACACACATACGTTGATATTGATCCTTCCACCCATCCATAAATCTACGCTGGTAAAAGTTGGTATCACGTAACTTTCAAATGATATAAAATTAAGACAAGCCTAAGTAATTAATCGGAATGAACTTTATCAGCATTAAGAATTGGTTAGGATTTTGGTTTAAAATTTTATTAAAAATGTATTATGACAATATAAGATCAAACGCATTAATTTTGGATGAAATGAGAAATAATACGGATAAATAATATTGTTAATGTGACAGTACCCAAGTGCCCAAAAGTACCCAATAAAGAACGAATTAATGTACTTACTAGGCTGCGGGTATGAATATATGAATATGAAGAATTTGTCAAACAATAGTCGTATTTGTATATTAAGAAATTACTGGGATTTTTTCTACGTACTATGTATGTAACTTAAGCATACAAACCGATGATTTTATAAACTTCTAGAACCAAAACATAGACAATATTCTCATAGTCTAACAGGTTCAGTTAGAACATTATTTTGAGTATAATTCTGAATATTTTTACACAGAAAACAAAGCAATAAGGAGGCTTTTAAAGTTATATTTTGTTTTCTTTATTTTTGTTTGTTTATTGAATATTTTATCAGGGGGTAATAGTCAGTAAAGCCTGGTTTACTTTCACTATATTTGGGATTTGATAATATTTTTACCGGTGTTTCCTTACATCATATCCAGTGAACTCAGCTCCAAAGTGAGTACGTTGGCGTTAGCTTATGTTTTACATTATTTGTTCTTTTAAAGTACACACATCCTTATTTTTGTTTGTGGCTGACAATTGATATTTGTAAGTGTGTGAGTCGATTTAGGACATTTGCCTTCAGAATTGTGAGTAAAAAAGTCAATTACACCAGTTGTGAGTGAAAAAAACCTAAAAATAGTAAATTAGCATGTTAATATCATTAGTGAAAATAAATTCCTTTAGACAAATCTGAAAAATGTCATGTATATTACCAAACGAAATTTAAAATAAATTATTCATCTAGACTAAATTTTACAAAAGAATGCACTAGAATAATTGAAACTAAAATGTGACTTTTGAGGATACTAGGACTGTTTATGGCTAGGTATTTAAATTTTTTAAACTAAATAATGATTGCATTACTAATTAAATATAAATGAAATAAATATTTTGTAATAATTGAAATCAAATAAATATCATGTTACCTTTACCTTAGAAACTTGTTTATGTTTTATATGAACGTATATAAGGAAGCTAAGTTTGAGTACGATTAAAATAATATTTTACAAGTTTATCAATTTATGCTAAATAGCGTAAAATATCCCAAACTAGCATGGGTGCAAATATTATACAACATACATACCAGTTTGGTTAAGTACATAAATTTAAAATCATTATACCAGTAAATTAACTTAGCCCGTTCATAAAGGTGAGGTACAACCGTAATACCTACGTCACGGAGAGATTGTCTAACCTAGTCCTCGGACAACGTACGGTCGCGGAAATACGAATGTCATCCTATAAAACCACTAATAACACCTTGGTTATGTAAAACTAGCCTAATAACGCCCTTCTGGTGTGGGGAGATTCATCACCATAACCTGTGATTAGTGAGGAGCTGTCACCTCTATACCGGCGATCAGATAATCACCGTTACCCGGGAGGTGCTGTAAATATTCAGTAACTATATTTGTGATTACTCAACAAGTTCTATTAACATTGGAAAGTGTCAAGTATTTAGCTTTAGGTTAAGATGAATTTTCAAAATACAGATGAATATTACGTTGGGCCTGTATTTAATATTTATATAAAAAACAGTTAAGATATTTTCTTCTTCAAGATTTAGATATGCATACATACATATATATATATATATATATATATATATATATATATATATATATATATATATGAATATAATTAAAACTAATTATAAACTAATTAAACCAAATCAAATAATTTATTGTCGAATAACAATATTGATTGCTTGACAAATGTAAATTAAGTACTACCTTAAAGTATTACTAAGATACTAAATAAAACTAACAGTAGCAACACTATCCTAACATAATATGTCCTTATCACATAAAAACCGTCTACAGAGTAATATTCATTATAAACTAAAAGTTCTATCAAAATTTCCTGTATTTATTTACGGTGGACCTAACCCTAAGACGTATTGAAGATGGTTAAATAATTTTACTGCAGAACAGAATATATTAAAAAAAAGTAATTTAGTGGAGTGAAAAACTACGTACATACGGTAAGATTGTCTGAAGGAATAACAAAACTACGGACATACGGTAAGATTGTCTGAAGGAATAACAAAACTACGGACATACGGTAAGATTGTCTGAAGGAACAACAAAACTATGGACATACGGTAAGATTGTCTGAAGGAATAACAAAACTACGGACATACGGTAAGATTGTCTGAAGGAATAACAAAACTACGGACATACGGTAAGATTGTCTGAAGGAATAACAAAACTACGGACATACGGTAAGATTGTCTGAAGGAATAACAAAACTACGGACATACGGTAAGATTGTCTGAAGGAATAACAAACGTGATTATCAGAAGTAAAGAAGTGACTGTTTTTCTACAAAAAAGAAACAGATTCAAGGGTTTAAAGGCAGGGAAAGTCAAATGGTTGCTCGAAACAAGCCTTTGAGGAAAACTATTAATTAAGATTTAAATTAGATCTGTTCATATGATTTCTAAATACAGAATATTTAAAGTATCAATTACTTATGCCATTGTTCCCTGGATTACATTGTATATAATTATTATTGGATACCCAAAAAATGTATTTGATAGATTGAAATGTCGATGTAAATGGCCTTATATTCCAGCCAATATATTAGACGCTCATCATCGACGGACTTAAGTCCATTGTAAAAAATGATTGTACTTATTTTTATTATGATTATTCATTGGGATTTTTTAGATTTTAAGAATGATCAACATCTTTTGTACTTTTGTGTAGTGGCTAAGTTTAATTAAAATTAATATTGATAATATGACTTGTTTTACTTAAATTTTTTTCAATACATTCTTTTCTCCATAACAATGGGTAAGTGTTAATGTAAATGTTTAAAATGTTATTATTGGTACTGAGTAATGTATATAGCTATTCGATAGGTTATGACTACCTACTGCATGAAAGACATTATATTATTGGTACTGGGTAATGTATATATAGCTATTCAGTAGGTTGTGACTACTGCTTTAAAGACATTATATTATTGGTACTGGGTAATGTATATATAGCTATTCAGTAGGTTGTGACTACTTACTGCCTTAAAGACATTAGCCATAATTCCTACATACACACCCAAAAGTAGTCGGTTAGGTGAATGAGAGATATATAACAAGTGATAAAAACATATATGATTTATTACTTTCTTAAGAATGCACGACAGTGGTTCATCTATCTTCACTGATTCATCCTTTGATTTAATAGGTAAAGCCTTCCCAATAAAATCTTCTGAATAGTTTTATAATTCATGACAAGATGATGGTCACTTACGTGTACCGTGTACGTTCATAGTCTCCGATTGACAAATGTTGGGAATTTTGAATTTTAATTAATTATTCAGTTAAATCACTAAAGGTCTTTGAGTAAACAAATAAAATTAGGATAATTCTTCATATGGTGAGGCATGGCAGTTAAAATCATTAATTAGAAATGAATAGGGATCATAGAAGCACAAGAGTTTTGGATTTGTTGGGGAGGAAGGTATACAAGTAAGGATATTGTCCCAAGCATTTAAGTAGCGTTTTATTTAAGTGCAGTATTGAAATACGAGTACTTACGCTTCCTTGCATTTTTATTTTGCAGTCATTGATTTTTGTAAAATAAAACCTTGACATGTTTAATTTAAGAAGTCAGAAACATTCGCACAATACCAGGATTCAAAGCAACGTAGACTTAAGTAATGTTAGGCTTAGAAAAATACAACAAACATATATGTATAAAGGTGTGCAACTATTTAATAAGTTACCTACCACAGCTAGAACAGTGAGCATATCAAATTTTAAGCATGTTTTAACTAAATGGTTGAAAAGTAAAGCCTCTTATTCTTTAGATGAAATGTACTTGCATGACCTTAGCGATCTTAATTTCTAGTGATTTAGATTGTAATATTATGAATGACACATGTTTTTAATATAAGACTTTAGATTATATACAATGCCATTGTCAATGCATGTACAACTTGTTGGACGACAATAAAGATATGAATATATTGTCAGTGACACTATCAGTGACTTATGCGCAGTCACTTTGATGTTGTGTCAAGAATCTCAGTAGCATTTTACTTACTGTATGTTCAGTTACTTGGGTATTTTGCTAAGGATCTCAGTAGTGTTTTACTTATGCGCAGTCACTTTAATATTGTGTCAAGGATCTCAGTAGCATTTTACTTACTGTATGTTCAGTTACTTGGGTATTTTGCTAAGGATCTCAGTAGTGTTTTACTTATGCGCAGTCACTTTGATATTGTGTCAAGGATCTCAGTAGCATTTTACTTACTGTATGTTCAGTTACTTGGGTATTTTGCTAAGGATCTCAGTAGTGTTTTACTTATGCGCAGTCACTTTAATATTGTGTCAAGGATCTCAGTAGCATTTTACTTACTGTATGTTCAGTTACTTGGGTATTTTGCTAAGGATCTCAGTGGTGTTTTACTTATGCGCAGTCACTTTGATATTGTGTCAAGGATCTCAGTAGCATTTTACTTACTGTATGTTCAGTTACTTGGGTATTTTGCTAAGGATCTCAGTAGTGTTTTACTTATGCGCAGTCACTTTAATATTGTGTCAAGGATCTCAGTAGCATTTTACTTACTGTATGTTCAGTTACTTGGGTATTTTGCTAAGGATCTCAGTAGTGTTTTACTTATGCGCAGTCACTTTGATATTGTGTCAAGGATCTCAGTAGCATTTTACTTACTGTATGTTCAGTTACTTGGGTATTTTGCTAAGGATCTCAGTAGTGTTTTACTTATGCGCAGTCACTTTAATATTGTGTCAAGGATCTCAGTAGCATTTTACTTACTGTATGTTCAGTTACTTGGGTATTTTGCTAAGGATCTCAGTAGTGTTTTACTTATGCGCAGTCACTTTGATATTGTGTCAAGGATCTCAGTAGCATTTTACTTACTGTATGTTCAGTTACTTGGGTATTTTGCTAAGGATCTCAGTAGTGTTTTACTTATGCGCAGTCACTTTAATATTGTGTCAAGGATCTCAGTAGCATTTTACTTACTGTATGTTCAGTTACTTGGGTATTTTGCTAAGGATCTCAGTAGTGTTTTACTTATGCGCAGTCACTTTGATATTGTGTCAAGGATCTCAGTAGCATTTTACTTACTGTATGTTCAGTTACTTGGGTATTTTGCTAAGGATCTCAGTAGTGTTTTACTTATGCGCAGTCACATTGATATTGTGTCAAGGATCTCAGTAGCATTTTACTTACTGTATGTTCAGTTACTTGGGTATTTTGCTAAGGATCTCAGTAGTGTTTTACTTATGCGCAGTCACTTTAATATTGTGTCAAGGATCTCAGTAGCATTTTACTTACTGTATGTTCAGTTACTTGGGTATTTTGCTAAGGATCTCAGTAGTGTTTTACTTATGCGCAGTCACATTGATATTGTGTCAAGGATCTCAGTAGCATTTTACTTACTGTATGTTCAGTTACTTGGGTATTTTGCTAAGGATCTCAGTAGTGTTTTACTTATGCGCAGTTACTTTGATATTGTGTCAAGGATCACAGTAGCATTTTACTTACTGTATGTTCGGTTACTTGGGTATTTTGCTAAGGATCTCAGTAGTGTTTTACTTATGCGCAGTCACTTTGATATTGTGTCAAGGATCTCAGTAGCATTTTACTTACTGTATGTTCAGTTACTTGGGTATTTTGCTAAGGATCTCAGTAGTGTTTTACTTATGCGCAGTCACTTTGATATTGTGTCAAGGATCTCAGTAGCATTTTACTTACTGTATGTTCAGTTACTTGGGTATTTTGCTAAGGATCTCAGTAGTGTTTTACTTATGCGCAGTTACTTTGATATGGTGTCAAGGATCTCAGTAGCATTTTACTTACTGTATGTTCAGTTACTTGGGTATTTTGCTAAGGATCTCAGTAGTGTTTTACTTATGCGCAGTTACTTTGATATTGTGTCAAGGATCTCAGTAGCATTTTACTTACTGTATGTTCAGTTACTTGGGTATTTTGCTAAGGATCTCAGTAGTGTTTTAATTATGCGCAGTCACTTTGATATTGTGTCAAGGATCTCAGTAGTATTTTACTTACTGTATGTTCAGTTACTTGGGTATTTTGCTAAGGATCTCAGTAGTGTTTTACTTATGCGCAGTTACTTTGATATTGTGTCAAGGATCTCAGTAGCATTTTACTTACTGTATGTTCAGTTACTTGGGTATTTTGCTAAGGATCTCAGTAGTGTTTTACTTATGCGCAGTCACTTTGATATTGTGTCAAGGATCTCAGTAGTATTTTACTTACTGTATGTTCAGTTACTTGGGTATTTTGCTAAGGATCTCAGTAGTGTTTTACTTATGCGTAGTCACTTTAATATTGTGTCAAGGATCTCAGTAGCATTTTAATTACTGTATGTTCAGTTACTTGGGTATTTTGCTAAGGATGTATAAGTATTTTGCGTTTTACTTATGTACAGTCACGGATATTCTGCCAAGCATATTAGTAGCGTTTACTTACATGTAGTCACATGAATATTGTGTCGAGGATCTTAGTAGCGTTTACTTTTGTGCAGTCACTTGGATATTGTGCCAAGGATCTGAGTAGCGTTTACTTCTGTGTTGTCATTTGGATATCGTGCCAAGGATCTGAGTAGAGTTTACTTTTGTGCTGTCACTTGGATATTGTGCCAAGGATCTGAGTAGCGTTTACTTCTGTGCTGTCACTTCGATATCGTGCCAAGGATCTGAGTAGAGTTTACTTTTGTGCTGTCACTTGGATATTGTGCCAATGATCTGAGTAGCGTTTACATTTGTGTAGTCACTTGGATATTGTGCCAAGGATGTGAGTAGCGTTTACTTTTGACTTGGATATTGTGCCAAGGATCTGAGTAACGTTTACTTTGGTGCAGTCACTTGAATATTGTGCCAAGGATATCAGTAGTGTTTTAATTGTATGCTATGTAAAGCTCATCACGATTTCTCCAAAACTATACGTCCAATTGACTTGCAATTTTGTAAATAGATTTATCTTGGCCCCTAGAGGCTGACTAAAAAAAGATTTTCCTCTCCGTCCTACTGGCCTCCAAAACTCCCATGGTACTCTTATGGAGCTATATTAATTGATTTATTTATTTGATTAACAGCTGTTAAATAAAAACAAGATAAAATGAATAAAATTGTGGTAAATTAAAAATAATTGAGTACAGTAGTAAATTATACATAACATCAGCTGTTCTAAATTGGATATTAGATTACATTTTTAAACTCAATATTATGACCGGTGAAGCGAGCGGATACCACTAGTAGAAACATAGATTAAATAAATATGAGTACTATATGTACAGTTTCTTTGAAAACGTAAAAGCTCGCACGGTGCTAATATTGCTAACCCACTCGCCCACCCATAAATGTACAGTACTATTGACCCACCCGTCCACCCATACATGTACAGTGGTTTTGACCCACCCGCCCACCCATACATGTACAATGATATTGATTTGTTCATTTGTTCATTTTATATTCTTCAGAACAACGCATTATTATTTTCCTCGTTGCCAAGTTGAAACTTGTCCAGACTAACCTAGCACTAAAACTTGTGATTGTTCTTCAGGTAGCTGTGAAGCTCATCTGACTCAGTCCCTGATACCCTGGATCGTATCTTACTAAAATTGTGCAGATTTGAACAATATTTTGATAAAATAGACGGTAAACCGTTGAAATAGTTGAAAGGACATTAAATTTTAAGATAAAAGAGCTTAAAGCGGATTCTATGCCACAAGATGATTCTTATTGGTTACCACAACCAAAGAACCAACTAAATAGAACAATTGTATTACATTTAATGAATAATCAATGTAAATTAACCAATGATGCATTTTGAACAATCAGATAATTATTGTTTAGTTAAATTTTCATGTAGTATTTTTAAAAAATTTCGAAAAAGTGAAGAACTTCAACAGAAGTTGTCATAAATATAGAATATACACAAGTTTATTTATTTATGTTACATCAATTGTACATATTCAGTAGAAACATATTGCACAAAGTCATGATTATACATTTACACTGTCATAATAACCTTTTACATGAAAATTAGAATAATTAATGGAGTAATTGTTATGCACTAAATGTTAAAAACTTGTAGCATAGTCCGAAATTATACATCATAGTCCGACATTGAATCATAGTATAGATATTTACTACACGTGTTCAGTACTTTCCTCGAGATCCTTACGTTTAATAAGTTAAATCCACAATGAATAAAATGATTAAGTTAATTTAGGAACCGTCATTATAGAAAAAAAAACTATTGTAATTAGTGAATCTTACATTTTGTTGAATATTTAGACGTTAGGTTGATTTTGTCTTTCTCGTGAAATATAAAAGAAAAATGTACCCAGATCCCTCATAAAAAACGGGAATGAAAGGGAGGCATAGGAATACACGAGATGAACTCAGGTTGACTTAGAGGTATATAAACTGAAAGTGTTACCTGTCGTGGAGCTGTACTCTCCTATGTACCTCTTGGTCAGGTACCGGACCGTCACGGCTGTAACAACAAGCACGATGATATTTACTAAAACTGTTACAACGTTACTAAAAAAACAAACAAACTTTGAAAAACAGATACAAATAAAAAAGTATATACAGGTTGAGTTACCCCCTAACATGTTTCAAAAGTTTATACTAATTTGCTTTTTAAACATGCCATTAAATTAATATTAACTCGCACTACATTTAGAATGTTATCATGTTACTAGGTATCACTTGGAGCCAAGAACTAAGTTAACTTCAACATTTTAAATTAGAACTTCATGTAATATGTCATTTAACACCACCATTTTAAACTGAAAAGGCGAGCGAAAAAACTAACAAAGAAAAACTAGAACTAAAAAAAACCTTCATAACTAAAAAAGAATGTTACATTCTTTAGCTGTTAATTATTTTGTTACTTTATTTAACTAGTCATTGACTATGTATTTCACTGAAAGCAACTTCATTCTTATATAAGAACTCTAAAAACACATTGAAAAAAAATCTGGGTTTATTTTAGCCCTAATAAAGCAATTTTAATCAGGAAAATACATAAGCAATAAACAATAAAATAACAAAATAATTAAAAGCTAAAGAATGACACTCCTTTTTAAAATTCTGAATACGCTATCTTTTTATCTTATCGGGTGTTAAAAACAAACAAAAACAATTATATTACAGTTCAGCGTTGCAAGTTTTATTAATAACAGTGATCGCCTATGTATTGTTGTGTAAACAATATATATTTACATAACAATATAGCCTACTATTCAAAAAGAAAATTGAATAAAAATAATTATAAGTTAATTGAAATCGAAGGATTATTAATTTTTTGTAAATATAACTATTTGTTCAGCGTATGTTCTTTATCGAATGTATAATAAAATATTAGAGATATAGATAGGTCTACTAATAGATGTAATGTTGAGTATGCAATAAAAGAGAGTTAATCTAAATACTAAAATAACGTTTGAAGAATAAGGGAAAAGTCACACCAACACACATTTATAGCATCAAGCATCATAAGTGCTGGAAGAAACATGTAATATTGTGATCAGTTTCTCTAAACCTCGTTTACTGCCCTCAGACCAGACGGATTCACAAAGCAATCAGTTATTACGGTATAATCTCTTATCACACACAAATTAGTATATATATATATATATATATATATATATATATATATATATATATATATATGTTTACATAAAGTTATGTTGTGTACTCGATATAAATGTTCACGGGAATTAATTTGGGATATAAAAGTATGTTTTTGAACATTAAAAATTTATGATGAACACCAAAGAAAGCAAACGTTATTCACAGGCTTCTTAATTGCAATACAGATAAATTGAGGAGTAACGTAATTTTTTTTTTTATTAATTAAGAAATGATAAATATAATTATATACTATAAATATGCTTACTTCCTGCGCAGTTGTAATGTATTCATTTGAAAGTAAATGCGAAATACATCATGATTTCGTGCCAAATCTGATACATTTGGATTGAACACCTGTAGTAACCTTAACAAGAATATCTTCAAGGAACGGAGAAAGTAAGGAAGGACTTCCTCTTTGGAAATATATATATCCGAGAAAAAGAGACATTCTTGTTGTAGACCAGTTTTTAATCTCTTTATTTGTGATTTAAACACCTTAATAAACGAGTTTACGTAATAAATAACTAAACCAGTTTGATTGATATAAGATAAATATTTATGAGAAAAAGCCTTCTTAGAATTTATTTCAGTGGCAATCTATTGAACAAAAAATCTATCTATTCACAAAAAATATCTAACCATACAGTAAAATAAAATATAGCCCCTGTCCTCTACGGCTCATTCTGAATATGATTGATTCAAGTTTTCACGTCAGTGATACCATTGATTTTATACACAAATAGATTTCCCATTCAATGTTAAATTTTGAGTCTCAAAATATCAGCTGTTTTTGTGGTCCACTGTGGAGCGCTAGTGTAGTCCCATGTAAATGTAATGCAGTTTAAACCAGCTGTAGTTGCGGGCCACACTAACTAACAAAATTACAGGCACAAATATTTCTATTAGATGGTTTATCTATTGTAGGTGTATATAATCAATGGTGATACACTATTTTACAGGCTAAACAACACATATAAAAAGTAACGTGTATTGAGTCACTGTTATCACAAGGAACATATGAAGGCATAAGGTAAGGAACTAAGAAAGCCGTTTAGAATTGATGTCGGCAATTGGGAATACAATATTTTATTAAAATGAACAATATAATATATTAATAATCATATTTATTTAATATATAATGGAGATATAGTGTACCAAGACATATATTAAACATTTAACACACCATTTAAAACGTGCAGATCCACGTCCTAGAACCTCTTACAACATGGTATTACGACCCAGCACTACACCTATTACCTGGGAATACAAGCGCCGCTGAGTTAGCGCTTTAAGGGTTCTATCACTTCTTCTTCACTCTTCTTCTTGATGTATTGTCTCACAGACCTCTACCGGCATCTCCCAGCCTGTTCACCACTGAAGTCCTCGGAAAGCTCCTCACTGTTATCAGTGAGAGGTTCAAGAGAACCTTTCACCCTTTAGACTCCATTGTCCCCTATTCGTATGCCAAAGACCTTTCCAGGGTGAAGGAGTCCATTAATTGGGTACCCAAATCAGGATTTGACATGCGGACTATCTTCCATTAAGTAGGCACAACCATTACCCTCTTATTCCCTGCTACAACCCGTCATGGGCCCTCACAAACACGAAGCTGATGACCCCAAATGCCTCGATATGTTCCTGTCTATAGCCCCTAAAGTCATCAACGTCTTTTGTGGTTTATGATATTGGCTCAGACCTCAATCCCCTTCTTCTTTGGCCTGAAGGTCTCCAACGTTCCCTATGCACAAAAGATTCACCCTACCTAAAAAACACCATCAAAGACTATAAAAATGCTGACAGAATAGTGTTCACTCAAGCCAATGAAACAGACTATAGAACTTGATCATTACTCCCCCTGAATCCCCGAACCAGATAGTCACTCCCTCCTCGACGTCATCATCAAGGCGAAAGGTATTGTTCTCCCCACAAAGTTGGTCCTACACATCCAATTCGAATTTCCTTCTGATAGCATACCCTTCATAAAAAAGAAGTAAAAGTCCTCAGAAACCCTGGATCCAGTTACCTCTCGCGTCTTGTAGGCCTCTGAAAACGTATGTTGTGGCCTTCAAGACGGACAGGCATCGCAAGATTTTTGACAAGGTGTATAAAGACTTTCTCTCAACCTCCCGAAAAGTCTGATATCTGATCAAGTACCACCAGCGAGCACAGAATAACATATAGGGGCAATAGGCACGCCGCGAGTAAAGCCGGTCTGTCTAGCTAAGATGACGGTAGGGAGGAATGAGTCATCCTAGTCCCACAATCCTAGTCCTTCTGGCCTTTATTCTCATAATAACAGAAGACAAAAATCATGACTGGACTAACTTGCTTATGTGTGGATGTTTCAATTGTTTGTTTTTTGTTGTGTGTTTATTTTATTCACACTAATTATGTTTTACTGGTACACATAGTAGCTGTAGTATGTTTGTAATGTCTCATAATGCCTTCTTGTGTAGTTTATGCTGTCATAACACATCTAAAAAATATGCTAAAGGTATCACTGTTCACAGGTTAGACAACAAGCTCTACATTTAAATCTAAATATTATTTCACAGTCACCGTGAATATTACTCCAACAGTTCCACTGACGATAAATGATGCCCCAGTGACAGACCCCGAAATAAATGATGAGGTTTTTAGAGCATCCCTGCCCGCTGTTCATTTTATGCCGGAATACCCTGGCCATAAAGCCTCCCATTTTAACGAGACTAATAACACCACCACCGAGAACCAATACATTTTTTTCGCTTTTCCAGGTTCACATCCATAATCCATAATCATCGTCAGACTTCCCCTCCCATCACCCATCTCGATTTACTCAACAGGTTTAGGACCTCTAGAAACACAGCCCCAATCCTGATAGCATTTCAAACTTCCTAGTGAAGAAGGTCCCGGTTTCACTAATTAAGGCCCCCCCTTTTCAACACCATCCTCTTGTTCGATTACCACTCCCTGTAAAAGCTAGCTCATGTGATCCTGTTACCAAACCTCCTGAAAAAATCCTAGAACCCCGGTTAACTGCCACCCTAACAGCCTCACTTCATCTCTCTCTAAGCTCTTCGAGAAAATCCTGGGCCCCTGCCTTTATACCCATATAAAAAATTCGGGCCTCTTCCCAAAATCCCAGGCTAGCTTCTTCCTTGGCTTCAATATGTTTAGCTAGATCCTTAAGATAGTGTGACCTGTGTTTATCGAAGTTCTTATCGACGTATACCATCATGGCTCTCATGAATGTCCACAAAGGATTCGATACTGTCTGGCATAACAGCCTTAGGTCAAAACCTGTTTACATATTAAATTTGCGAAACCTCCCTACTCCCGAACTCAGAAACCTCTTATAAACCACTGGAGCGATCTCGCACAGTTCGCTGAAGACACTGCATACTGATGCACCTCCCATAACCCAGCCACAACTCCGAAAACAACTTACGACAATGCTAACCGATTACCTTACCTACTGTTCAAAATGGTAAATCCGGATCAAAACTCCTAAAACCCAACTCTGTAACTTCAAATAAAATGCCAGGAAGTTCACATTGCAGAGTTACTATTGCTACTCAGAACTCTCCTTCATCCACCATTTTCGATCCGCCGATAAGACTGCACTACCCGTTTCATGGTTCCCCATTTCCTTAATAACAAGCTACAGGTGTAATCTGCCAGGAACCTTACCCCTCTCTACACCACCGATATACGTCCTAATCTCACGTACACATATCCAGTTCTTGCCACCATCCCCCATAATGACTTCTCCTGCCTTAAAATATCCGAGCGACGCGCCATGCATCTAGCTTACCATGGTGGATGAAAATGGTGGATGAAGGAGAGTTCTGAGTAGCAATAGTAACTCTGCAATGTGAACTTCCTGGCATTTTATTTGAAGTTACAGAGTTGGGTTTTAGGAGTTTTGATCCGGATTTACCATTTTGAACAGTAGGTAAGGTAATCGGTTAGCATTGTCGTAAGTTGTTTTCGGAGTTGTGGCTGGGTTATGGGAGGTGCATCAGTATGCAGTGTCTTCAGCGAACTGTGCGAGATCACTCCAGTGGTTTATAAGAGGTTTCTGAGTTCGGGAGTAGGGAGGTTTCGTAAATTTAATATGTAAACAGGTTTTGACCTAAGGCTGTTATGCCAGACAGTATCGAATCCTTTGTGGACATTCATGAGAGCCATGATGGTATATGTCGATAAGAATTTCGATAAACACAGGTCACACTATCTTAAGGATCTAGCTAAACATATTGAAGCCAAGGAAGAAGCTAGCCTGGGATTTTGAGAGGAGGCCCGAATTTTTTAGATGGTTATAAAGGCAGGGGCCCGGGATTTTCTCGAAGAGCTTAGAGAGAGATGAAGTGAGGCTGTTAGGGTGGCAGTTAACCGGGGTTCTAGGATTTTTTCAGGAGGTTTGGTAACTGGATCACAAGAACTAGCTTTTACAGGGAGTGGTAACCGAACAAGGGGATGGTGTTGAAAAGGGGGGGCCTTAATTAGTGAAACCGGGACCTTCTTCACTAGGAAGTTTGAAATGCTATCAGGACTGGGGCTGTGTTTCTAGAGGTCCTACACTTGTTGGGTAAATCGAGATGGGTGATGGGAGGGGAAGTCTGACGATGGTTATGGATTATGGATGTGAACCTGGAAAAGCGAAAAAAATTTATTGGTTCTCGGTGGTGGTGTTATTAGTCTCGTTAAAATGGGAGGCTTTATGGCCAGGGTATTCCGGCATAAAATGAACAGCGGGCAGGGATGCTCTAAAAACCTCATCATTTATTTCGGGGTCTGTCACTGGGGCATCATTTATCGTTTATGTTTGTAAAATTATCAAGTATTTATGGTTTCCACTATACAAAATATAATGTAACACAAAAGGCAGGGTGTAATATGGAAGTTACTAATAACTTGTGGAATAAATAATATCATTAGTTTAAACAAATATTACTAACGTTGAAACTATTTAATGTACACCATTATTCAGTATATTCAAGACAAAGTGAGTCATAAAGTTGCAGTATTATTTAGTCCTACTCAGCAACATCCCTGCTGCATTGATAGCTTTAGCGAGAGCATTATCATGTATCCATTGTTAAATACAGAGCAATATTGTTGTGTACCACAAGCATTGTGCATAGAAACATAGTACCGCTTGTAAATAATTATGTATTTGTCTAACTTTTAACAGTATTTGAGCTGTACATTTTTGAAACTAGATTAATTTTTAAAGAGAGTAACTTGAACAGACATCAGGATTTTAAATATAAATATAACACGAAAAATAAGCATAAATCAGCCTCAGAATATCATCAGCTAGAATTGTTTAAACAAATATGTATGCTGAAAATAAATGGATAATAAAGCTTCCAGCACACTTAAAGAATGAGAAGGATGATCAAAAATTTAGAAGGCACCTTTAAAAAAATTGATTGAGCTAGCCTTATACTCTACTGATTAGTTTGAAAATAAATTTAAATAAACTGTATATTTTGTTAAAATCTGGATTAATGTTTAATGTTTAATTTTAAAGATTAAAACAAGCCAAACTGTGAGACGGTTGGCTTGTATTGGTTGGCGACAAGTTTTGAGCTGATTGTTGTTACGTTGACTGAAGGTGTGTAAAGTACGTGAGAAGCCCCAGACAGAGCAGTACTAGGACTTTGTGTTGAAACGTTTGGCTTGTATTGGTTGGCGACGAGTTTTGAGCTGATTGTTGTTACGTTGCCTGAAGGTGTGTTGAGTACGTGAGAAGCCCCAGACAGAGCAGTACTCGGACTTTGTGGTGAGACGTTTGGCTTGTATTGGTTGGCGACGAGTTTTGAGCTGATTGTTGTTACGCTGACTGGAGGTGTGTAAAGTACAGTACGTGAGAAGCTCCAGGCAGATCAGTACTCGGACTTTGTGGTGAGACGTTTGGCTTGTATTGGTTGGCTACGAGTTTTGAGCTGATTGTTGTTACGTTGACTGAAGGTGTGTAAAGTACGTGAGAAGCCCCAGACAGAGCAGTAGGACTTTGTGGTGAGACGTTTGGCTTGTATTGGTTGGCGACGAGTTTTGAGCTGATTGTTGTTACGTTGACTGAAGGTGTGTAAAGCACGTGAGAAGACCCAGACAGAGCAGTACTAGGACTTTGTGGTAAGACGTTTGGTTTGTATTGGTTGGCGACGAGTTTTGAGCTGATTGTTGTTACGTTGACTGAAGGTGTGTAAAGCACGTGAGAAGACCCAGACAGAGCAGTAATTGGACTTTGTGGTGAGACGTTTGGCTTGTATTGGTTGGCGACGAGTTTTGAGCTGATTGTTGTTACGTAGACTGAAGGTGTGTAAAGTACGTGAGAAGCCCCAGACAGAGCAGTAATTGGACTTTGTGGTGAGACGTTTGGCTTGTATTGGTTGGCGACGAGTTTTGAGCTGATTGTTGTTACGTAGACTGAAGGTGTGTAAAGTACGTGAGAAGCCCCAGACAGAGCAGTACTAGTACTTTGTGGTGATACGTTTGGCTTGTATTGGTTGGCGACGAGTTTTGAGCTGATTGTTGTTACGTTGACTGAAGGTGTATAAAGTACGTGAGAAGCCCCAGACAGAGCAGTACTAGGACTTTGTGGTGAGACGTTTGGCTTGTATTGGTTGGCGACGAGTTTTGAGCTGATTGTTGTTGTAAAGTACGTGAGAAGCTCCAGGCAGAGCAATACTAGGACTTTGCCGTGAGGTGGCTTGGGCTCAAACCTTGTTATTTATTTCCATGCATTTACCAAATGATTTTACCTTCATCATCCAAGTCGTATGTCATGATGATGAACTCTGGGGTTTAGTTTTAGAGTAAAGAGCTTTTGAAATTTTAATAAATGCCAAAACACCAGAATGCAAACTTAAAAAGATTCCTTTATCTTCCACAACATCATCTTTTAAATAAAATTGTTATCGTTTCAGTAAACAGCTGCAGGTGTAAATAAATAAATAATGTTATATTTTTATTTAAAATAAATACTAATAAAAATGATTAGGTGTCTATATTTAATTTTGTATATGTTAAAAATGTAGTTTTCTTTGCTTAAATTTTTATTTTGACGTTGGGTGGTTTGCTGGAGACGTCGTTATTGTAAATGTGCAAAGACCACTTTCTTTTGTACTATCGTATATCCATTCTAATGGTGACGAATGACTCAGTTATCTCAGAGCCTATTAACGTTTCTTATTTAGAGATTCAAGCTTTTACAATAATTCCTAATAAACCATGTTGCAAAATGCAGTTTATTGATAGGTATTGTTTTATTCAAATATAGAATTAAGAACATCTAAAAAAGAAATAAGTTAATGTTACAAAAAGTTACTCATGTTAGTAACATATAGAAGATTAATGTGGAGATCTGACCGGTTTATACTTGGAATGGAATTACATTGCCACGGGTAACACTGATGAGAATACCTCCTGCTGACCCAGCTATACTGGGAGCAGCTGATCTGTACAGACGCACTGAGGTTAGCGACCTAACTTGCACGCTCTCTCTCTTCTCCAGCAATTTTGGATTCATTGAATGAAATCTAATTTTGAGTCTGAAGTAGCTTACCAGTCTTACTTTATTGTTTTCTTGATAAGTTAAAATGTCATCATTTATTTTGAAATATTGACTAAGCGAACTACCAGTCGTATATTGTATAATCCTAACTTACTTTATTGTTACCGTTGCAGAAGCATTTCTGAAAATATTGTAATTTTTCATTTACAAAGTAAGGTGTGTTAATACATCGTGATTTAATATTTCATTGTACTAAAATGAACCACAGACATGATCAAACACAAGGACTAGATTGAAATATACGGTAAATGAATGTAAAAATACAAATATTCCACGATAACTCATGTTCTTTGGTTGTGTTATTTGTTGTTCATCTGAAAGATTTGACTTAATGTTTGTAAAATAGTGAGTGAGTGATTTAGTGTCTAATCGTATTTAGAAATCTCACTAACAAGCACCAAGAACGCAATTGAGGCTGAAGGTTAATTAGTGTCTAATTAATTCGACCCACGTTGTTTTCTTTGGATTATATTTGTTCGTCATTTTATTTTTGTTGTAGGTGATCTTTGTCCTTCGTGTGCTAATGAAACGTTCAGCTGCTATAGTGAAACATGTGACGCTGGTGGCCTATGTAAAGGTAGCCATACTGGTCTGGCAGTGAAAGCAAACTAAAATGTCATTAGGGTATTTAACAATATTCCAAACAAAATGAAGAATAGCTGTTGTAATCATAAAATTCGAAAATGAGTGACAGTTATGGCTGTTTGTGTGCTGTTTTTCGTAATTTACTACAGGAACCTGATATGATAGGAATCATACCAAAACAGCTGGCGACGTATATTTTGATAACTGGTTTGCACTCAGATGAACGGATGCGATACTGGATACATGAGGCGACCGGAAGTCAGAAGAATATATGCAGACGTGTTACCAGTCTCTGACACTGCAGCATGGCTCGGCCAATGGTGAGTGTATCGTAGTTGTATCACTAAATACCAAACTAATGCACTGAATAATCCAAAGTTTTAATAAACTCAGTTTATTGAATACTAAATAAGTAAATTATTTTTTAAAGTAGGATGAATATTAATAAATTGGAGTGTCACTATCTACTTTGCGTAGAATATGTCTTTTAGGCATTTGGAATAATTTAGTCTTTATAATTAATTTTATATTTAAAGAAATACTATTAACAGTTGTGAAAGACAATATAGTCACATTTGACTTTGTAGATAAGTTATTTTTTAAATAGTTCTTTTTCCAAATTTCAGATCAACTTTACAACCTTCAATACAATTAACTTTGCAACTATACATTAATTGTAATATATACATTTCATTGTAAAGCTGTAGAACCCATAGTTTCCCTGGCTATTGGGCTATTAATAAATAGTCCTTTCTGAGCTAAATCAAACTCAGCTAGTAACACTGACTACACTCGTTCATCTACACTCATCCGAAATCTATATTCGGCCAAATCTTGACTATCGGCGTCTTAAGAATAAATAAAGTTAAAAAAATTGCATCAGAAGGTATGAATTGATTCGGAGTGACACGCACATATGGGTCAGCAATCGTAAATCTCCCCTGGTGGCTAAAGGCGTGAACTATTGTTACTGTCGTCAGGTGGCGCCAGTGTGAGAGAAATATTGTTCCTGTCGTCAGGTGGCGCTAGTGTCAGAGAACTATTGTTACTGTCGGCAGGTGGTGCCAGTGTCAGAGAACTATTGTTACTGTCGTCAGGTGGCACCAGTGTCAGATAATTATTGTTACTGTCGTCAGGTGGCGCCAGTGTCAGATAATTATTGTTACTGTCGTCAGGTGGCGCCAGTGTCAGAGAACTATTGTTACTGTCGTCAGGTGGCGCCAGTGTCAGAGAAGTATTGTTAATGTCGTCAGGTGGCGCCAGTGTCAGAGAACTATTGTTACTGTCGTCAGGTGGCGCCAGTGTCAGATAACTATTGTTACTGTCGTCAGGTGGCGCCAGTGTCAGAGAGCTATTGTTACTATCGTCAGGTGGCGCCAGTGTCAGAGAACTATTGTTACTGTCGTCAGGTGGCGCCAGTGTCAGAGAAGTATTGTTACTGTCGTCAGGTGGCGCCAGTGTCAGAGAAGTATTGTTACTGTCGTCAGGTGGCGCCAGTGTCAGAGAAGTATTGTTACTGTCGTCAGGTGGCGCTAGTGTCAGAGAACTATTGTTACTGTCGTCAGGTGGCGCCAGTGTCAGAGAACTATTGTTACTGTCGTCAGGTGGCGCCAGTGTCAGAGAACTATTGTTACTGTCGTCAGGTGGCGCCAGTGTCAGAGAAGTATTGTTACTGTCGTCAGGTGGCGCCAGTGTCAGAGAACTATTGTTACTGTCGTCAGGTGGCGCCAGTGTCAGAGAACTATTGTTACTGTCGTCAGGTGGCGCCAGTGTCAGAGAACTATTGTTACTGTCGTCAGGTGGCGCCAGTGTCAGAGAACTATTGTTACTGTCGTCAGGTGGCGCCAGTGTCAGAGAACTATTGTTACTGTCGTCAGGTGGCGCCAGTGTCAGAGAAGTATTGTTACTGTCGTCAGGTGGCGCCAGTGTCAGAAAACTATTGTTACTGTCGTCAGGTGGCGCCAGTGTCAGAGAAGTATTGTTACTGTCGTCAGGTGGTGCCAGTGTCAGAGAACTATTGTTACTGTCGTCAGGTGGCGCCAGTGTCAGAGAACTATTGTTACTGTCGTCAGGTGGCGCCAGTGTCAGAGAAGTATTGTTACTGTCGTCAGGTGGCGCCAGTGTCAGAGAACTATTGTTACTGTCGTCAGGTGGCGCCAGTGTCAGAGAAGTATTGTTACTGTCGTCAGGTGGCACCAGTGTCAGAGAAGTATTGTTACTGTCGTCAGGTGGCGCCAGTGTCAGAGAAGTATTGTTACTGTCGTCAGGTGGCGCCATTGTCAGAGAAGTATTGTTACTGTCGTCAGGTGGCGCCAGTGTCAGAGAACTATTGTTACTGTCGTCAGGTGGCGCCAGTGTCAGAGAACTATTGTTACTGTCGTCAGGTGGCGCCAGTGTCAGAGAACTATTGTTACTGTCGTCAGGTGGCGCCAGTGTCAGAGAAGTATTGTTACTGTCGTCAGGTGGCGCCAGTGTCAGAGAACTATTGTTACTGTCGTCAGGTGGCGCCAGTGTCAGAGAACTATTGTTACTGTCGTCAGGTGGCGCCAGTGTCAGAGAACTATTGTTACTGTCGTCAGGTGGCGCCAGTGTCAGAGAACTATTGTTACTGTCGTCAGGTGGCGCCAGAGTCAGAGAAGTATTGTTACTGTCGTCAGGTGGCGCCAGTGTCAGAGAAGTATTGTTACTGTCGTCAGGTGGCGCCAGTGTCAGAGAAGTATTGTTACTGTCGTCAGGTGGCGCCAGTGTCAGAGAACTATTGTTACTGTCGTCAGGTGGCGCCAGTGTCAGAGAACTATTGTTACTGTCGTCAGGTGGCGCCAGTGTCAGAGAACTATTGTTACTGTCGTCAGGTGGCGCCAGTGTCAGAGAACTATTGTTACTGTCGTCAGGTGGCGCCAGTGTCAGAGAACTATTGTTACTGTCGTCAGGTGGCGCCAGTGTCAGAGAACTATTGTTACTGTCGTCAGGTGGCGCCAGTGTCAGAGAACTATTGTTACTGTCGTCAGGTGGCGCCAGTGTCAGAGAACTATTGTTACTGTCGTCAGGTGGCGCCAGTGTCAGAGAAGTATTGTTACTGTCGTCAGGTGGCGCCAGTGTCAGAGAAGTATTGTTACTGTCATCAGGTGGCGCCAGTGTCAGAGAACTATTGTTACTGTCGTCAGGTGGCGCCAGTGTCAGAGAAGTATTGTTACTGTCGTCAGGTGGCGCCAGTGTCAGAGAACTATTGTTACTGTCGTCAGGTGGCGCCAGTGTCAGAGAAGTATTGTTACTGTCGTCAGGTGGCGCCAGTGTCAGAGAACTATTGTTACTGTCGTCAGGTGGCGCCAGTGTCAGAGAAGTATTGTTACTGTCGTCAGGTGGCGCCAGTGTCAGAGAAGTATTGTTACTGTCGTCAGGTGGCGCCAGTGTCAGAGAAGTATTGTTACTGTCGTCAGGTGGCGCCAGTGTCAGAGAACTATTGTTACTGTCGTCAGGTGGCGCCAGTGTCAGAGAAGTATTGTTAATGTCGTCAGGTGGCGCCAGTGTCAGAGAACTATTGTTACTGTCGTCAGGTGGCGCCAGTGTCAGAGAAGTATTGTTACTGTCGTCAGGTGGCGCCAGTGTCAGAGAACTATTGTTACTGTCGTCAGGTGGCGCCAGTGTCAGAGAAGTATTGTTAATGTCGTCAGGTGGCGCCAGTGTCAGAGAAGTATTGTTACTGTCGTCAGGTGGCGCCAGTGTCAGAGAAGTATTGTTACTGTCGTCAGGGGGCGCCAGTGTCAGAGAAGTATTGTTACTGTCGTCAGTTGGTGCCAGTGTCAGAGAAGTATTGTTACTGTCGTCAGGGGGTGCCAGTGTCAGAGAAGTATTGTTACTGTCGTCAGGTGGCGCCAGTGTCAGAGGAGTATTGTTACTGTCGTCAGGTGGCGCCAGTGTCAGAGAACTATGACAAAGCTGCCATACCTATATACAAATACTTTAGTAACAGTTTTTCCTAAATTTAAGTAACGATTAGAATTGTTATACCTCTGTCCTTCCATATACTGTACAAAGTTCAATATTCTTTAGGTTCCAGTTTCAATGATTATATTGAAATAGTTTTTTTTTGCAATAATAACTCATTCAAAATTATTGACATAAAATAGACTGTTGTAAAATAATATTAGTTTTAGCTGTTTAAGTAGTACTCGGACTAATTACTTAAGCAGTAAAACATGTGATAATAATCAATAAACTGACTTACATGTACCTACACTAATTATCGTAAATAAGAAAAAAAACATTGAACCACTATTGCTTATTTACAAAAATAATTTAATGTAATAAAAAAATAAAATATAAGGTATTTATAATATAAATTAATATATCAACATACATTCAACCCAATAAAGTTACTTTTTATTCCACATAGTTAACATTACTTACTTTGTTGATTTTATTTAATTTTTATAAAACTAATTGTATTTTTTTTACTTCATTACAACTAGGTCTTGACAAGTTACTGTAAAACTCTGTATTTAATAGTAAAGCATACCTTATTTAAAAGTAAAAGATGGATATTTTTATGTACCTCTCTAAACGCATATTAGGGTGTTGCATGAGCGAGAAAATTATATTATCACCTTGGGCATAAAAGTGTGGTGTTGTGGCCGAGTGGGGACAGAAGAGTGGGGGTGATTTTTAACGGTCACTCTCAACCCCTTGAGGAGTCTTGAAAGACAGTTGTTGGCGACAAGTTACAGACCCGCTCGGTCCGCATTCACCTGATTCGATAGCCTTTAAAAAGGCTAAGTATACAGATTCGTTGCATAGTATTACATTTCATTTTATTCAGTTATTTTACATTGCTTCACCATCAGGATATTATTTTTACATTTCAATTTTTAATAAATCTCAATTTTTCTCACAAATGAATTTTTATTCATCGCCCCTTTTATAATTTACTTAAATCCACGGTACGCCGCGACATGTGGTCGACAAATTGGTGGCTCATTCTTTACAAAACTTTACAAAGAAGATTTTGAAGTATTTTGCTTCGAAGTTGGAAGGGAATATAGTAGCCTAAACCAAGGACTTTTCTTAGGCTACTACAAAAAAAAAAAGAAACTGTTAAATCATAGGCAATTATAATCTGTTAATTTTGTTATCAAAAATATATGTGAATACATTGTTTAGCCAATAGTTTTGCAATAAAAAGTACTCGATGCTATATTTTTCCATTACAATTGCCTTGTAAATGTAGGATATACATTAACAAGCATTCGTAATTTGCGTTAAAATGGTGATTGTACAAAAATACATTTTACTAAATCTCACTGTAACAGAAAATGT
This sequence comes from Stictocephala bisonia, assembly GCA_035578905.1. Taxonomy (NCBI): domain Eukaryota; kingdom Metazoa; phylum Arthropoda; class Insecta; order Hemiptera; family Membracidae; genus Stictocephala; species Stictocephala bisonia. The sequence goes on along the minus strand of JAQJVL010000398.1, from coordinate 511,471 downwards.
GAAACGCTTAATATTCGGAATGAAACGGTTAAATGGGTGAAAAATTGAACACCTCACTAAATTAAAAAGCATCTCTAAAGTATGTGTGTATTTATTTGTTGTGATTAGTGATTCCTTTACCAGCCACGTGCATTAATCCACGATAGGTGATTGTCAACTAAGTATTTGTTGTGATTAGTCATTCTTTTGTGTCAGCCACGTGCATTAATCCAAGGTAGGTGATTGTCAACCAAGTATTGTTGTGATTAGTCATTCTTTTTGTCAGCCACGTGCATTGATCCAAGGTAGGTGATTGTCAACCAAGTATTTGTTGTGATTAGTCATTCTTTTTGTCAGCCACGTGCATTAATCGACGATAGGTGATTGTCAACCAAGTATTTGTTGTGATTAGTCATTCTTTTTGTCAGCCACGTGCATTGATCCAAGGTAGGTGATTGTCAACCAAGTATTTGTTGTGATTAGTCATTCCTTTTGTCAGCCACGTGCATTAATCGACGATAGGTGATTTTCAACCAAGTATTTGTTGTGATTAGTCATTCTTTTTGTCAGCCACGTGCATTAATCGATGATAGGTGATTGTCAACCAAGTATTTGTTGTGATTAGTCATTCTTTTTGTCAGCCACGTGCATTGATCCAAGGTAGGTGATTGTCAACCAAGTATTTGTTGTGATTAGTCATTCTTTTTGTCAACCACGTGCATTAATCCAAGGTAGGTGATTGTCAACCACGTATTTGTTGTGATTAGTCATTCTTTTTGTCAGCCACGTGCATTGATCCAAGGTAGGTGATTGTCAACCAAGTATTTGTTGTGATTAGTCATTCTTTTTGTCAGCCACGTGCATTAATCCAAGGTAGTTGATTGTCAACCAAGTATTTTTTGTGATTAGTCATTCTTTTTGTCAGCCACGTGCATTGATCCAAGGTAGGTGATTGTCAACCAAGTATTTGTTGTGATTAGTCATTCTTTTTGTCAGCCACGTGCATTAATCCAAGGTAGGTGATTGTCAACCACGTATTTGTTGTGATTGATTCACTCCTTTTGTTAGCCACGTGCATTGATCGACGATAGGTGATTGTCAACCAAGTATTTGTTGTGATTTGTCATTCTTTTTGTCAGCCACGTGCATTGATCGACGATAGGTGATTGTAAACCAAGTATTTGTTATGATTAGTCATTCTTTTTGTCAACCACGTGCATTAATCCAAGGTAGGTGATTGTCAACCACGTATTTGTTGTGATTAGTCATTCCTTTTGTTAGCCACGTGCATTGATCGACGATAGGTGATTGTCAACCAAGTATTTGTTATGATTAGTCATTCTTTTTGTCAGCCACGTGCATTGATCGACGATAGGTGATTGTCAACCAAGTATTTGTTATGATTAGTCATTCCTTTTGTCAGCCACGTGCATTAATCCAAGGTAGGTGATTGTCAACCACGTATTTGTTGTGATTAGTCATTCCTTTTGTTAGCTACGTGCATTGATTGACGATAGGTGATTGTCAACCAAGTATTTATTGTGATTAGTCATTCTTTTTGACAGCCACGTGCATTAATCCAAGGTAGGTGACTGTCAACCACGTATTTGTTGTGATTAGTCATTCTTTTTTTCAGCCACGTGCATTAATCCAAGGTAGGTGATTGTCAACCAAGTATTTGTTGTCATTAGTCATTCTTTTTGTCAGCCATGTGCATTGATCCAAGGTAGGTGATTGTCCACCAAGTATTTGTTGTGATTAGTCATTCTTTTTGTCAGCCACGTGCATTAATCCAAGGTAGTTGATTGTCAACCAAGTATTTTTTGTGATTAGTCATTCTTTTTGTCAGCCACGTGCATTAATCCAAGGTAGGTGATTGTCAACCACGTATTTGTTGTGATTAATCACTCCTTTTGTTAGCCACGTGCATTGATCGACGATAGGTGATTGTCAACCAAGTATTTGTTGTGACTTGTCATTCTTTTTGTCAGCCACGTGCATTGATCGACGATAGGTGATTGTCAACCAAGTATTTGTTATGATTAGTCATTCTTTTTGTCAGCCACGTGCATTAATCCAAGGTAGGTGATTGTCAACCACGTATTTGTTGTGATTAGTCATTCCTTTTGTTAGCCACGTGCATTGATCGACGATAGGTGATTGTCAACCAAGTATTTGTTATGATTAGTCATTTTTTTTGTCAGCCACGTGCATTGATCGACGATAGGTGATTGTCAACGAAGTATTTGTTGTGATTAGTCATTCCTTTTGTCAGCCACGTGCATTAATCCAAGGTAGGTGATTGTCAACCACGTATTTGTTGTGATTAGTCATTCCTTTTGTTAGCCACGTGCATTGATTGACGATAGGTGATTGTCAACCAAGTATTTATTGTGATTAGTCATTCTTTTTGACAGCCACGTGCATTAATCCAAGGTAGGTGACTGTCAACCACGTATTTGTTGTGATTAGTCATTCCTTTTGTTAGCCACGTGCATTGATCGACGATAGGCGATTGTCAACCAAGTATTTGTCGTTGCCACCCATACACGTGCATTGGTATTGACCCACCTGTCCACCCATACACTTACAGTGGTATTGACCCACCTGCCCATCCATACACTTACAGTGGTATTGACCCACCTGCCCATCCATACACTTACAGTGGTATTGACCCACCTGCCCATCCATACACGTACAATGGTATTGACCCACTTGCCCATCCATACACGTACAATGGTATTGACCCACCTGCCCATTCATACACGTACAATGGTATTGATCCACTTGCCCATCCATACACGTACAGTGGTATTGACCCACCTGCCCATCCATACACGTACAGTGGTATTGACCCACCTGCCCATCCATACACTTACAGTGGTATTGATCCACCTGCCCATCCATACACTTACAGTGGTATTGACCCACCTGCCCATCCATACACGTACAATGGTATTGACCCACTTGCCCATCCATACACGTACAATGGTATTGACCCACCTGCCCATCCATACACGTACAATGGTATTGACCCACTTGCCCATCCATACACGTACAATGGTATTGACCCACCTGCCCATCCATACACGTACAATGGTATTGACCCACTTGCCCATCCATACACGTACAGTGGTATTGACCCACCTGCCCATCCATACACGTACAGTGGTATTGACCCACCTGCCCATCCATACACGTACAGTGGTATTGACCCACCTGCCCATCCATACACTTACAGTGGTATTGACCCACCTGCCCATCCATACACGTGCATTGGTATTGACCCACTTGTCCACCCATACACTTACAGTGGTATTGACCCACTTGCCCATCCATACACGTACAGTGGTATTGACCCACTTGCCCATCCATACACGTACAGTGGTATTGACCCACCTGCCCATCCATACACGTACAGTGGTATTGACCCACCTGCCCATCCATACACGTACAGTGGTATTGACCCACTTGCCCATCCATACACGTACAATGGTATTGACCCACCTGCCCATCCATACACGTACAGTGGTATTGACCCACCTGCCCATCCATACACGTACAGTGGTATTGACCCACCTGCCCATCCATACACTTACAGTGGTATTGACCCACCTGCCCATCCATACACGTACAATGGTATTGACCCACTTGCCCATCCATACACGTACAATGGTATTGACCCACCTGCCCATCCATACACGTACAATGGTATTGACCCACTTGCCCATCCATACACGTACAGTGGTATTGACCCACCTGCCCATCCATACACGTACAGTGGTATTGACCCACCTGCCCATCCATACACCTACAGTGGTATTGACCCACCTGCCCATCCATACACCTACAGTGGTATTGGCCCACCTGCCCATCCATACACCTACAGTGGTATTGGCCCACCTGCCCATCCATACACCTACTTTGGTATTGGCCAATAGACAATTATTAGTTATTCAGTTACATTTTAATCAACTGTCCCTCCCTATATTCTACAACAAAGTTCGTCTTCTTCCCGTTGAGATTTTTGACTATCCTTCTAAAATACGACCTGACACTTAAATGAAGGCTCTGATGTATCTAAGCTAAAATGTATCTTAGCTGGTGTATCTCTGCAAACCATCACATTTGTCTTTAATTTCATTGCTTTGGTATTTTGGCACCTCCTCAATATCTTCTTCTCCCGTTTGGCATGCCAATTGTGGAGTAATTGAAATCTGTTCTTTACTGAAAACAGAAATATTTTATTTGCTTAGAGTAGAGAAAGTTTTCTATACACCTCCAAAATGCAGGCTCATGACTACCAAATCCTTTTAGATTGAATACCATACTTGTCCCCCTTTGCCCAAAGATTTATCGCCCAATGAGTTAGCATGACTGTAGTTATTTTCTTCTTACTTAGTTGACCTCAAACCTTTTCCCCATTAACAAGCCATTTGGGTTCTAAAGAATCTTTTGACAAAAGAAGATGTTCCTGATTTGTTGGGCATCTAATTCCCAGTGAGGGAGAATTAAAATGACAATAACATTTGTGGCTAGCGCGTTACATTGTGAGTGCATGTGGCTGGTCCCTCATAGTGCTTGAATCATAGCTAGAATCATAGAACAGCTTGGTAGCTTATTAAAAAAAAGCCTTTAATAGATTTGACTAATTATGGCACATCAGTTTTTCTATAGGGTATACGATATTGAAATAATAGTGTTGTACACCCAGGTAGGTTTTACTTTCAAACTTTAAGTCCTACCAAGATTTTCTATGATCGGTGGGCAAAGACGGATAAGTTTTTAAAATGATTTTTTCCATATTCAATATTGGTTGGTGATAATTACACTAACTTCAAGTCAACGAACAGCTTTTCAGGATCTCTCCACCTGCTAATGACTTAAGCTCTTTATGAATGATGTTCAACACGTTACTTGATTGATATTTTTCGTACAACTTGTAATTTTATTACTACTTGTAAAGCCACAATAAACTGTCAACTATTACTGCTGTAATTATAAAATGAAGTATTTTTAAACCATGTCCACTTCTCATTGCTTTCCTGAACGTTTAAAAAGTAAGTTTTTTTTTGTTGAGATTGGTTTTCGAAAATAACCTATCAGAAACAGAAATTAAGGACACTACTTAGGATACGTAAGTTTGATGTCGTGTATGATTTCATCATTATCGTGATTATTGTTCCAACACTAACTCATTACCATATTTATGTTAAAAACGAGTCATTGTTTTCTTGGAAACTGTTAGGACTCGTACCCTCAGCATCAGAATTTCACATTTTACGAAGTTATCAACCTATTTGCATCCATAGCCCCACGACTTCCTTGGGGGACACATTGTGTGATTTTAATTTCCTCAGCTCATGCTAATAGCCTACCTAACCGTCCAATTTGGAGTGTTCCATTTGAATCACAACTTCTGATGCTCCATTATTATCGAACTCTTAATCCGTCATATTAAATAATGTTAAGTGAAGTGACTTTGGAATTTTAATTGTGGTGTCAGATTTTACACACATATTTTATTATGTTTCAGGTTATTGTTTCAATTTCTATCCTTCTGCTCCACCAATCATTGGTGGACACATTCCCATCAAGTCTTGATTACGATGGAGAAACAGATAATGTCGGAGTTAAATATTTACGTAACTCCATAAAGAAAATTGTGAAAAGGCAGTCGGTAGGACCCGGTGAGAACGACAATGGTGGTCCCCCTGGACCACCTCCAGAAGGAATGGGTGGAAGTAACAATAATACAGGTGATAATGTCCCTGGTGGAGGGATGGATGGTGATTTGGGGGCTGGCGTGGGAGGTCCCGGAGGTGACAGAGGAGGACCAGGAGGTGGCAGAGGAGGCTCAGGAGGTGGCAGGGAGGGCCCAGGAGGTGGCAGGGAGGGCCCAGGAGGTGGCAGGAGAGGCCCAGGAGGTGGCAGGGGAGGCTCAGGAGGCTCGGGAGGTCCATGGAGTCAAGGGGGTCCAAGAGGTCAGAGAAATAATAACACGTCAGAGGAATGTCAGGAGCAGAATAGAGGGAGACCACAGCGAGGTAGAGGACGTCAAGGAGGTGGTGGTGGTAATGGTCGACCACCTGGTGAGTCTAGTGGCCAAGATTACAACAGACTATATGGATCTATACGTAATGAAAGGCTACGACTAATAAACTTGGAAATACCAAACGGCTCTCTTGATGTAAGGGATAAAAACAGTGTACGAGGAAACCGGAAAAATCAGATGTGCTCCAATTCAGGACAGGGAAGTAATCAAAGACAAAGTGGTAGAAGGGGTCCAGGGGGAGGAGTAAGTGGAGGATCCAGCTACGGTGGGGGTGGACCACCTCCTCTACCTAATGAGGAGAGCAACAATTAAATTTGACAATACAATACCTTAGAATTGCCCAAACTATTGTTACTGGATATTATAAAAACACTGTTTATAACAACACTTTCCTCGCAGTTTTCATTTCCTAAATATCATATGGATAGATTATGTAGCAATTGAAGATTGCAAAGAAACACACAGACTACTAAAATATACTTTCTATCAGTATTTTATGGTTTAGTTAAGTACAAACCTCGGACGTCGGCTATAACCCAATAACTGCGATCAATCTGAATGTATTTTATGGTTTAGTTAAGTATAAACCTCGGATGTCGGCTATCACCCAATAACTGCAATCAATCTGAATGTATTTTATGGTTTAGTTAAGTATAAACCTCGGATGTCGGCTATCACCCAATAACTGCGATCAATCTGAATGTATTTTATGGTTTAGTTAAGTACAAACCTCGGATGTCGGCTATCACCCAATAACTGCGATCAATCTGAATGTATTTTATGGTTTAGTTAAGTATAAACCTCGGATGTCGGCTATCACCCAATAACTGCAATCAATCTGAATGTATTTTATGGTTTAGTTAAGTATAAACCTCGGATGTCGGCTATCACCCAATAACTGCAATCAATCTGAATGTATTTTATGGTTTAGTTAAGTATAAACCTCGGATGTCAGCTATCACCCAATAACTGCGATCAATCTGAATGTATTTTATGGTTTAGTTAAGTATAAACCTCGGATGTCGGCTATCACCCAATAACTGCAATCAATCTGAATGTATTTTATGGTTTAGTTAAGTATAAACCTCGGATGTCGGCTATCACCCAATAACTGCGATCAATCTGAATGTATTTTATGGTTTAGTTAAGTATAAACCTCGGATGTCGGCTATCACCCAATAACTGCGATCAATCTGAATGTATTTTATGGTTTAGTTAAGTATAAACCTCGGATGTCGGCTATCACCCAATAACTGCGATCAATCTGAATGTATTTTATGGTTTAGTTAAGTACAAACCTCGGATGTCGGCTATCACCCAATAACTGCAATCAATCTGAATGTATTTTATGGTTTAGTTAAGTATAAGCCTCGGATGTCGGCTATCACCCAATAACTGCGATCAATCTGAATGTATTTTATGGTTTAGTTAAGTATAAACCTCGGATGTCGGCTATCACCCAATAACTGCGATCAATCTGAATGTATTTTATGGTTTAGTTAAGTATAAACCTCGGATGTCGGCTATCACCCAATAACTGCGATCAATCTGAATGTATTTTATGGTTTAGTTAAGTATAAACCTCGGACGTCGGCTATCACCCAATAACTGCGATCAATCTGAATGTATTTTATTCTAATGTTTATTTTTCCAAATTAAATTACAGCATTAAAAATGCTTCAAGTTTGCATTGTATCAAATTAAAAGTAATATATAATTGATGCCTATATGTTAGTTTGTTTAAATTGTAATTTGTGTTCTCGAATACTATCGAAGACTAAAAGCCATATCAATAGCTTCACAAATACTAAAAGCTATGTATATAATGTTATGTTACAAATCGACTATTACAGTTGAATTGTATGTTTAGGTATTTTCAGTTTTCTGTAAAAATCATCAGAGTATTGAAATATATATTTTTATAGAGGTTGCATTTATTCCGTGTTAAAACCGAATTCATAACATCATCAATATGAAAATATGACATCATCAATTGAAATATTAAAACGTGTTCGAATCCTTTATAAAACTGACATTCAGTAATAGAAGTTTTTATTAGTTATAATTTAAATTGTTTGTGAAGTGTAGTAGTATTTGTTTGACATTTTGGCCATATATTACTTTAAATATCTGAACATTTCGAGAACTATTGTATCATTTGTGAAAATAATATTACCTACTTGAAATATGAAATGTTGATATTTACTAAATCCTTGTTTTTTTATTTGTCCTCTTGCTATGCATTTAATGACGTTTTCATAATACTGTTCAATAATAAAAAATTTACTACATTTCTAATAGCCGCATGGTACTTTATGAGTTTATGAAATTACAAAATTATACAATGAGATAGAAGTGGGATGGGTTTTAGAATCTCTAAGAATATAACAACAAACATTAGTGATAGAATATACAATATTCATTAAACAGAAAAAAAATTAATTATATTAGAGTCGGGTCAAAACGTCTCTTGTTTTGTTATGTAGAATGTGAATACGATCATATTGATATCTGTACACATATCGAACTACAAGCTCATAAAGGGTTTAACTTTCTTACATTCTCTATTAGAGTATTTCTACTAAGTAATGGTTTAAGCTTGACATGAACAAGTAAGTTTAAATTGAAAAAATATGTAGTTTTTTCAAAAAGGTGTCATTTTTTACGTGTATATATGTAATATGAACGCTACCTTCATAGTTTTTAAATGAGGATAAGCTTAACTTTAAATCCATTCTTAAATATTACCATGTCGGGAGGAACGGTGGGTCATACAGAATAAAGCATTTACTAATATCTATCAGTTTGAATTTAAAATCAATAACCTACTATTTATAGGAAGGTTAAATGTTTTGCTAGCGAAATTATTAGGGGCTAATAGTATTTAGAAACAAATTATAGTAATTTTATGAACGCCATAAGTGTTTTATGATCAAGTACTTGTTATAAATTACGTCTTGCCGCTTATCGTTGCAGTTTAAGTGTTTATCAGGGAAAGCAGTTCAATTATTGAGTGATTTACTATCTCTCACGATCAGGGTTGAAGTTATCCACCAAAGGTCAAGTGGGGCTAACCTCTTGGCTCGGTTCACTTTCATGATGGAATAAATTTTCGTGACCTTACCAAAACACTGAAACCAATATTTGGAATATTATTCTTCTACGAGTTTATCCATTGAAGGATAATATCAGATCAGTAAAGAATCTGATCAGTAAAGAAATCATACTTCTGGGTTTGCATAATGGAAATATGCCCAGATATGGTTAAAACGAATAGGACCAATCAAGAGACAACACATTAAAGGGACAACATACATAAATATTGGAACATCACTTTATACACCAGTGTAGCACGTCCACGTCAACACGGTTACGGCCACATCAATCATCATCATACGTAGACTGAGTATCTTGAACACACGTATACTGTGTTGGGTAGCATGTACAGTATAATATATTATATATAATATTAGAGTTTTTTTTAATTAGCATAAGTGTTGGTACAAATACAGAACAAGTAAACGTCACACTACATAAATATATTACAACACAAGTACAAAATGCACAAATATATTACAAAACAAGTACACAATGAACAAATATGCTATACTATAAGTTCACAATGCACAAATACTACGAATAATATTAGTTTTATATATATATCACAGGAGGCTTTGACAATGAATTAAATAGTATTATTTGTGCATTTTGTACTTATGTTGTAGTATGTTTGTGCATATTTTACTTATATTGTAATATATATGTGCATTTTTAGTAATATTGTAATATATTACATAAAAGTGATTTCACTTATACTGGATATAACATATTCCTAGATAAAGTTGCCATCGAAGAGTTTTTGCTGTTCAGTCCAATATTTTATGCACTTTCTACTAACGTTCCTTTTACATTGCTTAAACTTTAAAAATCCACTTTTTTCTAATTCAACATTGTAGCCCGGATCAGTGTACAGACTACATTAGCTTCCTAAATTTGTGTCAGGTTATTTTAACTGGAAATAATATGTACCGAAACAGGCAAAAGACAGTTGTGGAATTACCCTTCAGAATAATGGCTACATTATGTTCATGCCACTGTAAACATTAGTTAACTAACGTTAATCTAGGTAATATAACGATAAAATAAGTTGGCTAGAGCGTAACTCTATGTTAAAATAACACAAGTTTGTCTTTAGTTTTGAGTTTCTCTTTAATACCTGTTTCTCGCAAACCACAATTTTGAATATTGGTCTAACTTCGGAAAAAAAACACTTGAACATGATACAATGAACTGGAAGGAAAACACTTTCTTCAGTACGTCATATAAAAACAGACGTTTTCTAGCACAATAAGCGAGATCTAACAGCTCACTTATTGTGCTGCTCACCACAATTAGTATTGTTCTGGAGAACGAACAAATCACTCCATACCTAAGAGTTTTCCCATACCTCAAATATATTAATAATAACGAAGAATGAGTTTTGTTTTATGCCCTTTCATTAATATGGCCGTCTATGATAAATCTCATGAATGGCCGTCTATCATAGGATATTATCTAAAAAAAATCGGAAGTCACACGAAATTTAATTTTAAAAATATTCACTTTAACAATCAAGAAAGATGCAGGACAGCATATTTTATCTTTCGCTGTAAGTAAAAAAATTGCTTAAAAATTTCATTCTTGTTTTGGTATTACAAACCCCGTGGTTTCTGCTAGCATGAGCACACTACATTAAATTATGTATAATAAATGTTTTCTAAAATATTTATCAATTACAATGAGCGAACATATACAATAATTGTAGTTAGTTCATACTTATTGTAATAAACATTTTTAAAATTATATGTTATATATTTTGGTACTTGGCTTACAATTAAAACATTGTTTGAAATAATGTTGTACACCTTGCATTATCAGATACTGTTAAATCACAAGGAACCGAACCGTCAATAAACACAGTTACTATGCAATGTAGGTGCATACATTATCAGACAGTGTTAAATCACAAGGAACTGAACCGTCAACAAACACAGTTACTATGCAATGTAGGTGCATACATTATCAGACAGTGTTAAATCACAAGGAACTGAACCGTCAACAAAAACAGTTACTATGCAATTTAGGTGCATACATTATCAGATACTGTTAAATCACAAGGAACTGAACCGTCAACAAAACACAGTTACTATGCAATGTAGGTGCATACATTATCAGACAGTGTTAAATCACAAGGAACTGAACCGTCAACAAACACAGTTACTATGCAATGTAGGTGCGTACATTATCAGACAGTGTTAAATCACAAGGAACTGAACCGTCAACAAACACAGTTACTATGCAATGTAGGTGCATACATTATCAGACAGTGTTAAATCACAAGGAACTGAACCGTCAACAAAAACAGTTACTATGCAATATAAGTGCATACATTATCAGACAGTGTTAAATCACAAGGAACTGAACCGTCAACAAAAACAATTACTATGCAATGTAGGTGCATACATGATCAGACAGTGTTAAATCACAAGGAACTGAACCGTCAACAAACACAGTTACTATGCAATGTAGGTGCGTACATTATTGAGTTGAGTTTATGTTACCTACACCTATCATCGTCATACTAAAGGAACAATGAAAGGACGAGTTCTTCATGATTCAATTTCCTTGACTTTTACTATTGGCATGGGTAAAATTCAATAAGCATAAGTTTACATCAGTTTTGATGTTTGGTTTTCTGATTCTTTTTCAGCACCAAAACAATAGTAGTGACTCGATGTTCTATATTACAGATGCGACGTTTTTTTGTTTGCAACTTCTAATAATATAAAATTTGTTAATTGAGATATAATTTAATATTTGTAGCCATAAAAATTTTTACTTTACAATATCTAAGAATTTTATATTATAAATAATGCAGATTAATGGTAAGTGACCTAACTTCTCTAATTTTCCGGGAAAGACCCGAATGTTAGATGTGGGTACCACTATGTAATGCTCCTTCTGGGAAGTCACACTGTCCTAACTTCTCTAATTTTCCGGGAAAGACCCGAATGTTAGATGTGGGTACCACTATGTAATGCTCCCTCTGGGAAGTCACACTGTCCTAACTTCTCTAATTTTCCGGGAAAGACCCGAATGTTAGATGTGGGTACCAATATGTAATGCTCCCTCTGGGAAGTCACACTGTCCTAACTTCTCTAATTTTCCGGGAAAGATCCGAATGTTAGATGTGGGTACCACTATGTAATGCTCCTTCTGGGAAGTCACACTGTCCTAACTTCTCTAATTTTCCGGGAAAGACCCAAATGTTAGATGTGGGTACCACTATGTAATGCTCCCTCTGGGAAGTCACACTCTCCTAACTTCTCTAATTTTCCGGGAAAGACCCGAATGTTAGATGTGGGTACCACTATGTAATGCTCCCTCTGGGAAGTCACACTGTCCTAACTTCTCTAATTTTCCGGGAAAGACCCGAATGTTTGATGTGGGTACCACTATGTAATGCTCCCTCTGGGAAGTCACACTGTCCTAACTTCCCAAACTGACCAAAAATATGCCAGATGTCCAATTCATCAAAATTAATACATTTACTAAATACAGGATTACACTTTGTAAAAGAAGCTAATTGTTGGATTGAAAAAAAAAACAATAAATACTATTATGAGTATGTTATTAAGCTTATAAAATATTTAAGTATAATATGTTCACATATCAGGGGAGAGCTTCAAATTAAATGGACATAACAATAATTCTTGTCGTATGTTCTTTAGTAAAATCATTGATAAATCGTATTATACGATAAGTAAAATTATCACACCTGGATGGAAAGATTGATCGGAATTATTTGTCTTGTCTAATTTAAATGTGTTTGCATAGTGAAACCATATTTAGCCTATGTTTAAACCTGAATATAACATATTGGATTCATGTTTTGGCCCTACATTTTGTGTGTTTGCAATATCCTTTCCAATCATTTTAGTACTAATTCGTTACACCATTTAAAGCGTAAATTGCCATCACAAATATTAAAATGCTAGTTGGCTACGAAAGCCAGTTGTCCCACCCACCCACCTACCTATACACATAAAGTGATGAATGCCCACCCATACACGTACAGTGGTTAAGAAAACTTTTATTATTTTGCCAATTTCTTAACTGGTTTCAGCACACATATACACAGGAAAGATCATGAAGGGCCAATAAAACGAATTCATATCCAAAAGGTAAGTTCTACTTCTCAAGGCATGATAGAAATCATAGGAAACAATATACTCTCATGTGGTCTTCTGGAAACCCGGAAAAACAAAAGTTTCAAAAACTCGGTTAAATGTAGGTGAACAAACCCGATCTGTTGTTGAAATCGTGTAGTTTCAACGGCATATGGCTTGAGTATCAGCCGACAACCCTGCTCTGCCAATAGTCTGTTCAAACAGCAGTGACACGGACTGGCAGGCAAACAACGGGTATAAATGTCACACCTTCAAACACCTAACTACTTTTGAAGTCATGGATGGGATCTACCTGGTAAGTTTTACTTCAATATAAAGTACTTATTTACTATTGATGCCCTCTATCTGTGTAGCCCGTGGTAATTTAAACCTGAAAAAAAAAAAAAATACTGTAGCCGTGATAATATTGACAAATACCTGGAAATAATAAATCAGATGCGAACAAATTAGAAAAGTTTATTGAAATCTAAATAATCAAAACCATTTATAAAATATGGTGTTAAACTATGAAATACCGTATGTTCTATATTCAATTTATAGTTATTACTACCATTTTTGTAAAGGTTGATTCATAGTTAAGAAAATAAGTATCTTTGTTACCATTCAAAATACGTAAGATCATGCTACACTAGAATGTTTGTGAGTTAAAAGTTAAATTGAAGTTATTTTTAGAACAAGTTTTCTGCGTTTTGTTTAAATAACAATTCATTGTCATTTATTTGAATCAAAATAGGCTTTGTCGGAAAAATAATCAAACATACGCAAAGCTAATTACAACAAAATATCTTAACTGTACAATGTACTGTTGGAAAATAGGAAAATATATAATTACACATTCGTTGAATATATATAAATTTTCACATATATATTCAGGTTACAAACCACTAATTTAAAAATAAATATTTAAATTTAGGACTAAACCTAAGGTAAATATAAACATTTCACCTCGGTTAGGCTGTTAAAACGTTGAATTATTTATTCCGTAAAAGTTCCTTTTTCAATTAGAATTTGGTATACTTTATAAATTACCATGTTGTAACTTGCAGTTGATGTATTTTTTAATGTAAAATCTCTTTAAAAGGGCTAAACTGGGGTTAGGAATTCCACTTAGTGTTTCCCAGACCAATTTTATGTATAAGACCAATTGTAATTGTACATAATTCTGTTTCATTGGTTTAATATTTTCGTTAGTGTTTATTCTTTGCCTCTTAAAAAACGTGTATTTATCGGATAACAATTTAGTTTAAATCAGATTTCAAAAATCTATATTTATTTTGTTAGTAACGTAATCCAATCCAAATAATGCTATCGTAGCATATAAATAAATATACTAATTTATTTCAGATAAATAATTATGCTTTGATAAAATTAAAATTATTATTGTAATTTACAACCTTTCTGAGGACTATTTTTCAAATCTTTTTATCATAGATAATACTGTATTAACATTAAAATTGTACCTGTACAATCTACGATTATTACTTCACACGCCTCTTTACAGGTTATATTATAGCATATGGTCTAACTTACTCAGTTTCACAGACCACATGTCAACGTTTATATTACTTAAACTACATCCATCCGTCCGGGAACTACTGGCGTGTTGACACACGACACCTTGCTTCTAGGCTAATGCATGAACGTTAAAACTGAAATAGAAGTTCTCAAAGGACCAAGGTTACGTTGTTTTATTTCAAATAGTATTTTATTGTAAATTCAGTTTTTTATAAGATCATACAATTGATTATTTGCCAGCTTAGAAGCAGGTAGATGCTGTGTATAGAGATAATTTTACTACATACGATCAATTTAAGCATTTTTCTTAAAAAGATTAACGTAATAGAATAGATGAAACTTAAAAAGTACGTAATAGACATTTTAAATCATAAAATAATAAGTAAAATAAAAATATAAAAATAGTTTAGTTTGTTTATTAGTTCCTTAATTAGTCAAATTAAGGAAGTATTTTTCATATGATTAAATTTAATAATAATTAAAAAAACAACATTTCTGTTGTTATATTTTGATCTAAGTGGAAAACACGAATTCTCTTGAATTATAATTAAAGTAAACAACAAACTTAAAGGGGTAAGGTTTAAGGTAATACCTGGGATACAGATAAGGATTCGTATTACACATCTCATTATGGTAGTGTTATGTAGAACTGAAAATAAAAACAACTACATTACCTTAATATGTGTATGAAAAAAGGAGATTAGCGATTGAAGGATGTCTTAAGTTAGATTAAATTTTACTCTCCATGTCATTTACCTATTTTCAACAATAATCTAATAATTACAAAGATTAGTTAAATACCGGTTGGTCTTTTTTAGGTCATATCCCTTTTAGGATGTGTTTCAATCACTTTACATCATGCAGGGGCATACTATCTAAGAGATAATGAGGATTTTCAATCAAATAAAAAGTTTGGAGTAGATGAATCGGAAAAAGAAACTACCTCAAAGAACACGCATGATTCAGATAAGCATTCCACCACCGATCACCAAGTGGGGGGCTTTTCTTCCAACAATAACGAGCAGGAGGAAGGAGAGTTTTCAAATAAACATTCACAAGGAACAGGACAATATTCTAGCAGTAATATGCAGGGTGCAGAGCCCTTCAACCAGCAACAATTTCCAAATTATCAACAAGGAGCATCACAAATCCCCAACTACCAGCAAGGAGTTCCAAATGACCAGCAAGGAACTCCACAATTTCCCAATTATCAACAAGGATCTACACAAGTTGGTAATTATCAGCAAGGAGTCCCGCAAGCACCCAACTATCAGCAAGGAGTCCCGCAACCACCCAACTATCAGCAAGGAGTCCCGCAAGCACCCAACTATCAGCAGGGGCCTCCTACCTATAATACACCAGGACATGACAATTCTCATCCAGGTGACACTATAATTTCAGAATATTATAACTTTTAAAAGTTTGTCATTCATTTTTTTTCTCAGCTAAATGTAAAAATATAAATAATTTAATGAATATGTATTGTTTGATCTACATACAAAATCGTTCTAAGACAATGACAGGCAGAGTATAGAAACTTTAATTTATGTATCAGGACACAAATTAAAATTATGTGTTAAACAATTTCAAATTTAACATTACTCAATTGAGATTTAAAGTTTTGTTAGTTGCTTGAGAAAACTGTATTCTTTAAATAACACAACAATTATTTTTCTTCGAATTTATAACGGATTAATACAGGCAGGAACTATAAATCTTTTGTTTTTGAATAGTTAATTGACTGAACAATTCAAATAGGGTGTTAAATTTGTAGTCCATTACGCTGGAATGTACTTATAATAAAGTAACAACGATATTTAATTGATTACGCTATCTTCATTATATTCTGCTGATCAATGAGGACCGGAAGCTGTATAACTGCTTGTTATACATTTAATTCTTAAATCAGGTTATTTCTACACTTTAAGTAATCAACTGCTGTTTATTTCTGAGTCCACTCAACCTTAAAGTTGGTGTGTAGTCTAGGTATCAGTATAATCTGTATAACAATACAGTATTATCTGTAGGTATCGGTAATATACAACAGGGGCCTTGTCGATTTTTCGGTTGACTTTTTTTGTCATAGTGGATACATAGATAAGAAACAAGGATACACGACACAGAACAGTAACGTTTGAGCACTTGCCCTCGGAAGCAGGTGTTTATTTTTACAACAGACTGCCCAATTCTATGATAATAGCCACAACAACTCCGAAAGCCTTCAAAACTCGTCGTAAAGCCTTTTTAGCTTATCATGCATTTTATGCTGTGGACGAGTTTTTGTCGAATAACTGGGAGACTGTATAGTTGGTAAGTTGATATGGAAGTGGGATTAATTGGAAGAGTGAATGTTTTCTAAATCTGCATGTATGAATGAATTTTGTGGAGTGATTGATAGCAAAATTATAGTTATTCTAAAACTATTAAGACTTTTGAAATGCATTTATATACGAACTTACTGCAATAAAAACTGATTTGATTTTAGAATATGTTTACAAAATTGAACAAAAACAGAACAATGTTTCTCCGTAAATATAACTATGTGGGTACTAACATTTTGCAGATGTTCGTACTAATAATGAACATGTCAATGTCTTTGCAGTTGAACCGTTACTAAGCACGTCAGCACCGGAAATGTCCCGGTTTCAGTAAAGGTATGTTTTGTTAGGATAAGGCTAGGGTATTGATAGGTTAGGTTTGGTTGGTATAAGTTAGGTTTGGTATTAAAATGTGAGATAGGTTAACTTAACATAACATAACTAAACCTAACATAACCTAACCAAGCCTAACAACCTAACCAGATCTAACAAAACCTAAACAAACCTAACATAACCTGACCAAAATTAACACAACCTATCAATACCCAACTGGCCATATCCTAACAGAACGCATACTGAAATCGGACAATTTCTGGAGCTAACGCTTAATAATCGATTGTAAAAGGTTTGCCATATTCGTGATCAGGCCACAATTGCGCTTAATTTGAGTACCCACATTGCTATAGTTAAGAAAGAAACAATTTTTTCAGGTTTTCCTCATTTACGTAAGTTATATTTTCGGCTTTTCCACTGAAAAAACTATCACATTCATGTTTTTTTGTTTTTTTTTAATATGTATATTGGCCTACTGTGAAAACATTTCAAGCAAAACAGAATTGATCAGGCCCATATTCTTTACCTACGTATCATTTACATCTACAAATTAAAACATTACAATCTCATACGACAGTTATTTTTGACATTTGCTCATGTTTTAGAAGTAGAACAATGTTTTTTCATATATATATAAAAAGAACTACACTTAGCAATCTTTTCTTGATTTTTTAATGTTTAAAATCGATTTCGGTCTCGAAAGACCATCATCAGTTTAACATAGAATACAAATAGGGTTATAAATATATCTTTAGAATAATTAATTTAACAGCTGATATTATAAAAATTTAAATAAAAATGTAGATGGATAAGTTGTAGATCTTGTTAAATTTTATAATTTTGTATCTTCATGATAGAATCAAACATAATATTTGAGTGAAATTTTATTTGATCGTTGAGTAATAATGATGGGTTTTCTTTTGTGTTTTTGTATATGTAAAATTTTTCAATGGCATCTAGTTTTTTACTTTTAGGTGCAAAATGGATAATGTCTAAATTTTCTTCAATTGATGTAATATTATGGTTTTCTTGTATTAAATGTTCAGCAAATGTTGATAAATTTTGATGTTTGTTTTTTGGTATATGTTCTTTGAATCTTCTATTAAAACTTCTTCCTGTTTGGCCAATGTAATATTTAGGACAAGTTGAACATTTAATTTTATAAATTCCAGAATTATTGTATTTGTTTTCATTATTTTTAGTAGAGTAGTTATGCTGTATTATATGTTTGATACTGTTCTTCGTTCTATATGTAATTTTATATCCTTGTTTGGAGAATATGTTATGTAAAGATCTGTTAATATCTCCATGATAGGTCATTTGAATGTAGTTATTTTTTTCTTTAGTTTTAGAATGAAGAGTTTTCTTGCTGTGTTTATTAATTAATTTACTTATTAAATTTGCTTGATATCCATTATCGACAGCAATTTGTTTGATAATGTTGATTTCTTCTTGGTAATCTTCTTCTGTAAGAGGTGTATTCAGTAGTCTATGAATCATACTGTGGAAGGCTGCTAATTTGTGTAAAGTTGGATGATTGGATGTATTGTGAATTATTTGATTTGTTGATGTTGGTTTACGATAAATTTTGAATTGGTGTTTGTTATCTTTTTTAGTTATGGTAAGGTCAAGAAAGTTTATGCTGTTAGATTTTTCTATTTCTGTTGTAAATTTTAAGTTAGGATGAATTTTGTTCAGAAAGATTTCTAATAGATCTATTTGTCTTTGGTTTCCGTTGAATAGACAAAGAATGTCATCAGCATATCTATGATAATATATAATTTTCTTGGCGTAAGGGTTTATTTCAGGGTTGAGAATGTATTTATTTTCAATATAATTTAGGAAAATGTCTGCTATGATGCTTGAAAGTGGTGATCCCATGGCCAATCCTTTATCTTGGGAATAAATTTTATCGTTATATTGAAAGTAATTTTGTTTAAGAGTAATTTTTGTTAATTTGATGATTTCTTGAATTTTCTTGCTGTCTAATTTATTTTGTTTTGTTAAATTTTCTTCAAGAATGGTTAAACTCTCTTCTACAGGGATGTTTGTGTATAAATCTTTAATGTCAAATGAAATTAGGATATGATTATCAGGGCAATTTGTATTTTTAATTTTGTCGATTAAGTCTGTTGTGTTTTTAAGGGAGCAGTTATTTTCAAGTGCTATTTCATTCATTTCAAATTTGCTATTTCAAAAAACAAAAATACAATGTTTTTTCCACGTATCCATTCAGTTATGCATACCTGACTCACTCATAGCATACATTTACAATATTTGATTGATAACTTAGTGTACAGTAGAACTTATTTATTTGTGAAGGTCACCTGTTTATTTAGTTTTGATATTGGTTGTCTCCATTTCTTACATATAAAAGTGTAGTCAAGCCACTTAGCGTTACGTATTTTTGTATCATGGCTTATGTTGTGTATTTTAGTTATAAGCAAGCTCGCCTAATAGGCAATAAAATATAAACAAGTTGGAAAAGTTTCAACGTGTTCTTTTACATCAGTCTAACTTTTCAAAATTAAGTTTTGAAACAACAAAATTAAATGATAAAATTAAAATAAATTTTGTCAATCAATTACATTGCGCAAAATTAATGTTATTATTTGTTTATTTTGAAAACTATCAATTAACAAAATGGTTTTCGCTATGTTTGCCGACATTATCACTTTTAAAACATTCTTAAGATAGCTAAGTTTTACAAAGTTATTTTAGGCAAAGATAATTTAAACTGATAATACCTTTAAATTAATTTAAGTGATAGTAGCTATATTTTACAACAAATGTTACTGAAACAAGTATTACTTAAATACAATATTTTATTTTTACTTGTCATAGAAATATTGCACATAGAATTTACTTTTCTACAAGTTTTTGAAACTTAATACAAACCAACCATCTATTAAAATTGCAACAAGAAGCTTAGATTTTTACTATTATAAATATTGTAATAATACAACATATGTGAACAAAAGAAGTCAAGTATATTGTTTCAGTTATACATTATACAATTATTTGCACTATCATTTGTGTTCTGATTCGGGTGCTTTTGTAATTTCTTTTTTATATTGAAAAGTACCTTAACAAATATTTTTAAATTTTTAATATCTTTTCTGATAAAAAATATTTATATGTGAAATAATACTCATAATTAAAATATGTCTGAAGTACTGTCAGAGAACGACCCCGAGGAACTCGTGAAGGACAAGTCCGAGTCGGAACTACGAAAGTTGGTAGCAAAGGCACTGAAGGAAATGAAGGAGATCGCAGACACAGTCATGTTTTGGCACCACAAGACCCACAAAGATCACCAAGGTATGAAATCACAGGATTTAACATAAGAGTTTAGGCATACAATTTTAAATAAATTGTTGAATGAGCCATTACTTTTAGGTACGGGTGAAAAAGGACTTTAGTTAGGGGGTTATAGCTTACCGCAACATAACTTATCTTTACAAAAAAAGTACAAAATAGAGTGTAAAAAAAATATAATTTATATGAAGGTCACATATTAAGAGTAAATTGTAATAATCATTAGATGGATCGGCAAAAGAAAAACCCATCTTTACAGAATTAACCAACATAAGTGATAGTAAAATGAATAAACCCTGCACACTGCGCTTGGTTGTAGAACTATTTTTTGTTTCATTTGGAGCAAAAAACAATTTTTAAAATTGTAAGACATTAGGTTACAGCGCTGTAACGTTCTAGTTGATTACTACAGTACAGATATGAATTGTAAGACATTTGGTTACAGCGCTGTAACGTTCTAGTTGATTACTACAGTACATATATGAATTGTAAGACATTTGGTTACAGCGCTGT
Organism: Stictocephala bisonia; assembly: GCA_035578905.1. Classification (NCBI taxonomy): domain Eukaryota; kingdom Metazoa; phylum Arthropoda; class Insecta; order Hemiptera; family Membracidae; genus Stictocephala; species Stictocephala bisonia. The sequence continues at coordinate 490,211 of JAQJVL010000398.1, read as the reverse complement.
AACGTTCTAGTTGATTACTACAGTACAGATATGAATTGTAAGACATTTGGTTACATCGCTGTAGCGTTCTAGTTGATTACTACAGTACAGATATGAATTGTAAGACATTTGGTTACAGCGCTGTAACGTTCTAGTTGATTATTACAGTACAGATATGAATTGTAAGACATTTGGTTACATCGCTGTAGCGTTCTAGTTGATTACTACAGTACAGATATGAATTGTAAGACATTTGGTTACAGCGCTGTAACGTTCTAGTTGATTACTACAGTACAGATATGAATTGTAAGACATTTGGTTACATCGCTGTAGCGTTCTAGTTGATTACTACAGTACAGATATGAATTGTAAGACATTTGGTTACAGCGCTGTAACGTTCTAGTTGATTACTACAGTACATATATGAATTGTAAGACATTTGGTTACAGCGCTGTAACGTTCTAGTTGATTACTACAGTACAGATATGAATTGTAAGACATTTGGTTACAGCGCTGTAACGTTCTAGTTGATTACTACAGTACAGATATGAATTGTAAGACATTTGGTTACATCACTGTAGCGTTCTAGTTGATTACTACAGTACAGATATGAATTGTAAGACATTTGGTTACAGCGCTGTAACGTTCTAGTTGATTACTACATTACAGATATGAATTGTAAGACATTTGGTTACAGCGCTGTAGCGTTCTAGTTGATTACTACAGTACATATATGAATTGTAAGACATTTGGTTACATCGCTGTAGCGTTCTAGTTGATTACTACAGTACAGATATGAATTGTAAGACATTTGGTTACAGCGCTGTAACGTTCTAGTTGATTACTACAGTACAGATATGAATTGTAAGACATTTGGTTACTGCGCTGTAACGTTCTAGTTGATTACTACAGTACAGATATGAATTGTAAGACATTTGGTTACAGCGCTGTAGCGTTCTAGTTGATTACTACAGTACAGATATGAATGTAAGACATTTGGTTACAGCGCTGTAACGTTCTAGTTGATTACTACAGTACAGATATGAATTGTAAGACATTTGGTTACTGCGCTGTAACGTTCTAGTTGATTACTACAGTACAGATATGAATTGTAAGACATTTGGTTACTGCGCTGTAGCGTTCTAATTGTTTACTACAGTACAGCATCACGATGTCTAAATTATAGCTGATATATTCTGGATCTACTGGTTGCACTGAGAGATGGACCGATTTTTGGATGTGAGATAGGGAACCCCTCTTCCCCTACTGTCATTCCGTTTATAAATTGTCATTGAAACTAGGTAAATGGTAGGTTGCGTGCTGGCATCGAAATAGGAAGCCTCACCCTTTAGGTCATCAGCAGTAGTGACCATTGTTTGGTGTGTTTAACACTAGTGTAAGCCGCACCAAGATAGACCGATGACATTTTGGGCGGTGGTTGCTGAAAACCACCCAACCACATGCCCACCCAACATCTACGATATCTATGCGTTTGTTCAATACTGTCAATTTAGTTTGCGCTTTCTTTACACAACAACTGTATGATACCATTTAAAGTCCTTTAAAAGGTAGTGGTAAACTTAACTATGGAATGTGTTAATCCTGTAATTTTGTACAGCATTAAATTAATTTAAATACATATTGCTATTAAATATTGTTTATCAAATGAAATAGCTGTTTTATTCGTAATTATATCACTAAATATACATAACCAAAACAAACACATTTGTCTAAAATAACAAATGATGGTTTTTTGTTTACTGAAACGGATGTTTAAACCAATCATTAATATGTTCATAGAATTTATATCAGACAACATTGCTGGGCGAGAAGTGAGGAGGGGACTTCACATGTAACAGCTATCGGACTGTTGTGGCCCGGTTTACACTAACGAATATCTAGCTTAGAATGATTAAATTCAAGCATTATTTAATGATTAAATTTGATTAATTTAATGATTAAAAATAAATTTAATGATTAAATAATGATTAAATTTCAAGCATTATTATTCCATTAACAATTAATAATAACAAAAACACAATGAATAATAATGTAAACCATAATAACCCACAGTTATTTATAAAAAATAAACCCTTGAGGAGTCACAACACAAACTGGAGCTCCCTTGATGTACATGCATGAAGTGATGTAAACAGCAACTAAATATAATACGCAAGTCGCAGTCCGTTCGGTCTAGTAGTAGTTAGTAGAGTTACACAATGGTTTCACTGATATACGACATCATAATTAGTAACTAAATATAATACGCAAGTCGCAGTCCGTTCGGTCTAGTAGTAGTTAGTAGAGTTACAAAATGGTTTCACTGATATACGACATCATAATTAGTAACTAAATATAATACGCAAGTCGCAGTCCGTTCGGTCTAGTAGTAGTTAGTAGAGTTACACAATGGTTTCACTGATATATGACATCATAATTAGTAACTAAATATAATACGCAAGTCGCAGTCCGTTCGGTCTAGTAGTAGTTAGTAGAGTTACACAATGGTTTCACTGATATATGACATCATAATTAGTAACTAAATATAATACGCAAGTCGCAGTCCGTTCGGTCTAGTAGTAGTTAGTAGAGTTACACAATGGTTTCACTGATATACGACATCATAATTAGTAACTAAATATAATACGCAAGACGCAGTCCGTTCGGTCTAGTAGTAGTTAGTAGAGTTACACAATGGTTTCACTGATATACGACATCATAATTAGTAACTAAATATAATACGCAAGACGCAGTCCGTTCGGTCTAGTAGTAATTAGTAAAGTTACACAATGGTTTCACTGATATACGACATCATAATTAGTAACTAAATATAATACGCAAGACGCAGTCCGTTCGGTCTAGTAGTAATTAGTAAAGTTACACAATGGTTTCACTGATATACGACATCATAATTAGTAACTAAATATAATACGCAAGTCGCAGTCCGTTCGGTTTAGTAGTAGTTAGTAGAGTTACACAATGGTTTCACTGATATACGACATCATAATTAGTAACTAAATATAATACGCAAGTCGCAGTCCGTTCGGTCTAGTAGTAGTTAGTAGAGTTACACAATGGTTTCACTGATATACGACATCATAATTAGTAACTAAATATAATACGCAAGACGCAGTCCGTTCGGTCTAGTAGTAGTTAGTAGAGTTACACAATGGTTTCACTGATATACGACATCATAATTAGTAACTAAATATAATACGCAAGTCGCAGTCCGTTCGGTTTAGTAGTAGTTAGTAGAGTTACACAATGGTTTCACTGATATACGACATCATAATTAGTAACTAAATATAATACGCAAGTCGCAGTCCGTTCGGTCTAGTAGTAATTAGTAAAGTTACACAATGGTTTCACTGATATACGACATCATAATTAGTAACTAAATATAATACGCAAGTCGCAGTCCGTTCGGTCTAGTAGTAGTTAGTAGAGTTACACAATGGTTTCACTGATATACGACATCATAATTAGTAACTAAATATAATACGCAAGTCGCAGTCCGTTCGGTCTAGTAGTAATTAGTAGAGTTACACAATGGTTTCACTGATATACGACATCATAATTATTAATTACGACATGTACACTACATGACTTTTGATGTTACAATGGAAATCAGCACCTTTAATATAACAGAGGCATGAAGTTTAGAGGACTTCTCGTGACTCACCGACTGTAGTGTCAGTATTACCATCTCTAAATATAATATACACTATCCAATTTGGATAAGTAATATATTACATTTTTTGTTTGGCTATTACTAGAATAATCAATACACTTATGTTTTTTATGCATGTTTGTAATGCGTTAGGCGTAATTTGTATGCTACATGTTTTAATATTTTAACCACAACTTTCAGTGATTGTAATCCCCATATATCCCTCGGTTTAATTCTGATGTTAACTGATAATATTGGTTAATACAAATTTTATAACTTAAGCATTTTACTAAGTAAATCCTAACTCATTATGTATTACGTTGGGATTATAAATCTAACCTATATTAATTAGGTTATAATCAACGAAATTAAAAGAAAATTAGTGTCACCACTAAACATTAAAAGCCTTCATAGAGAAGAGAAGTTTAAATATTTTTATAAAAGTCTTTAGAAATTATGTTAAAGTCCACAGAAATTCATGAAGAACGGCATTGATTACATAATACCATTCCAGACTGTATAGTTACTTCACTTCAGGATTAAAATGTACGATCAAAGTCTGTGTTATAGCCACATTTAGTTCAATAACTAAAACTAATTTTGATGAGTTTTTAAAATTGGTATTAAGTTATAGGGACGATTTTATTGAAGATCATTGAATATATAGATTGCGAACAAGTTTATGGTAAAAATCCAGTTACAGAGATATTGGTCATACATTGTTTTTAACCACTTTTTATTTGCATTTTTATTTTGCAGAAAACACGGGCCAGCAACTTCAACCTTCTTACACAAATCCTTCTTTCGGGCAACAACAGTATTACAACCCGAATTCTCCACAACCACCGCCGTTTCAAACATATGGCAACATGCAAACCAACCCTCAACAATTCTCAGGACAGCCTGTACCGAACCCACAGCCTCTGTACGTTAATCAACAGAGCCAACCACCCCCTCAACCATATGGCAACATGCAAACCAACCCTCAACAATTCTCAGGACAGCCTGTACCGAACCTGCAAATGCAGCCGTATGGAAGCCCACAGCCTTTGTACGTTAATCAACAGAGCCAACCGCCCCCTCAACCATATGGCAACCCAATGTACGGCGGTGTTCAACCTCAGTATAATCCTCAACCATACTATAATCAACCTCAACAACCATCAGGAACGATTCAGTTCCAGAGGTTGGTCCGACACCTCTTCGGCTACCTCCAGTCCTTACCAGGACAATCGGAGGTGGATCAACAGTACTACACCCAAAAACTATGGAGTGCTCCCCAGCAACAAGCAGCAAACCAACAGAGTGAGCCTCAACAGTCACAACTAAGTCCTCCACTAACAGTTTCTGATAGTTTTGTGAAGAGTGTAGTTCAGTCGCTACCACCCATGGGAGTTCCAGCTACCTCCTACGTACCTCCTTACTTAGTGCATGCCCCTCCAGGGATTGTAGTCGTGGCTCCGCACTACTTCACACCTCTGGACAAGGCACCTCAAGTCAGTTTGGTCAGAAGCCAGTTACAATACGGATTTCCCATTTTAATACACGAAAACTCACAATGATATGAAGCAAGAAAAGCTTCAAAAGCCGACATGCATACAAACATAGAAATCCAATTAAAATTGAGAACACAGTCATGAATAGTGACTAAACTAAATTACATTTTTGTTTATTGTTTTGTTTTTATCTTTCAACAAATTACTTACTGCCATGATAACGTAATAATGATATAAATAAACATTTGCAGAGCTTACTATGATGCTGTTTTGTATTCAGCTATGATTTCAGCTTACTTTGTATTTACAAATCAAATGGCTAATATGTATTCAACTTTCATTACCTGTGAATATATACACCAGAAAGATGACTAAAGTGATAATTTTCATTGTAGCACAGTCTCATACCAATGATTAAAGGGTAGGACTTTCATTAGTGTACGGACACAATTATTAGTTCATACACTTCAGTATAAAATCAGCTTCAGGGTGATTCAGTCGTTGTTATATGCGTCGTGTATTCACAACAGGGCCTGACCAAACCACGATAGATGTGTTTGCAACACTTCATTGTTGAAATTGGAAACACGATATTAATTATTCGTTAATAAGATTCAATTAATCAGAATTTTAAGGGCCATTTTTGGCAGGATAGGATTACTCGATGTAAGTTGGATATAATTTTTTTTTAATTATGCTTAAACCCGATTTTCGTGGTGTGCAGTATTTTAAAACGTCCAGTTTTAGATAACTAACAGTACACGGATTGCTCGTCTCCATTCTAAACGTTATCACACAATTTTCTGTAGTTTGTGATTGTACTAATTTAGCTCATCGAACATTTGTGTACTAAGGGAAGCTGACTGTGCGTGTCCTCAGGAGGATAAAACTGGAATACGAATCGTACTCTCTGTCATCTCCGTTCGTTATGGCACCGCCGTTAACAGTGCATGTTCCAGGTAAAGAACGAACATAGCTTTTCCGATACTATAACTAATATGTGTAAGTGGCTCAGCGGAATGGCTAAACTTGAATCTTGCACTCGTTTATGACAGTACGATTGGATTGCTGCAACATTGTATAACAACTACAAAATAATTATATTCATAGCAATAAAACAGAAGAAAAACACACCATAAAATAAATTAATAAAAGAAACTGAAACGTATACCAGTAAAATGTATTTTTGAGTGTTAAGCATTCACTATACGTATTCATTGTATACTATTAGAATTTTAAACAAACAGTAACTACCTTCCTCCAATGAGCAATCTCCTATGTCATCCTGTAGACCTCACTCAGGGCATAAGACCAGTAAAAATCATTGGTTAGCGCAGAATAATTGAGAAGGAAAATTTGTGAGCATATCTGTGATAGATATAACATTGTAAATAAAGGTTAAATTGGAATTCAATAATAACATTCTGAAAACAATTATTTTATCTGTAACTTAATTTAGAATTTGTTAATGTCACAATACCTTTAGACTCTGCGATAGTTTTGAAAACAATTGTCAACAAATTTTTTCTAGCTTATTAAAAAAAGGAAACTTAAGTGAAAGTTGAATTGAATTAGAAATATGTGTGTGAGATTCAAACTGATATGTCTCTTAACATAGCAAATTTCCTCAAACGTAAACAGAGAGGGAACGGTGAAAATATTTATATTTAAAAAATGCGAGTGGCAAGAATATTGAGATCTTAATTTGGGCATACTCGAGTTCAACTTTTATGGCTTACGCTTCGTAAAGGGATGTTCGAGTTGCACCCAATAACCAAGAAGGCCATAAAACTAGTGCTTTGGCCAAATATCTGTAGCCGTACGAACAACGAAATGACAAACTTTCCAAAGCTCTAATAATCAATATTAATCTCTAAAGTAAAGCAGATAGTCCTTTAATTACAGTGTCCTAGGGTGGCCCCAAACCAGAGCTCAAGTTGCAACCAATCGCGATCTCAGGTAGCCTTCTAGGTAATGGTAATTAAAATATGCAACTTAGGCTACAAACTGCTCAAAAGAAATATTTCCGATATGTAGGAAATATGCCTAATTATTTCAGTGAGTATGAAAACTCGATTCCTCATCGAGGCTGATCAAAGAAGGTAGCACAACTTATTTTCTTGTTTATTGAACATTTTCTCTTTTGTTCTATTGTAAAAGAATTGTTTTACTAGATTTATTTTAAATTCAACTGAAATTATTGCAGTACGTTATTTATGAGAGACTTAATCTGATGTTCTTAAACAGAAGTTTTTAATTTTTGAAAACAAAGATGTATCATCGGCATATACTGTCGAAGGATTACAAGGAATTAAATTTGAAATATCAAAAATATAAATTAAAAACGGATCGGCCCAAGGACCAAAACGCCGGGGTAAACCGACTTTAGGCTGACTTGGTCTTGAGGCAGACTACCATCCAAGACCAATTGTATTGGAAAAGTTCATAACAATCTTTTGAGTTTTATTTAAAAGATGGGAAATATATTAATTTATAACTGTGCCAATAGTTCTAAGAGTCAGAAGCGTTTAACAAAAATGTTGTGACTGACATAAACAAATGACCTGGAGAAATCGATGAAACATCCAACAACTGCCACCAAGGGACTGATGCGCTTGTTTAAAAAACAATGCGTGTCTTAGAGTAACGGGCCTTTGATGGGAACACTCGGTATCATATGCAAACGAACTGGTATTTAAAGAACAATTAACCAAATGCAAAAGTTTAAGTTTAAGAGAAGAGAAGCAGGATTTAATTAAATTCGTAGCTAGTAGACCGTTCCGAAGTACAACCTTCAACATAAAAATGTAGGTTTACAGGTTATTTAACACGAAAATATTTCAAAATGAAAGGTTTAAAGTAAAGGATAAAGACCACTATTTATTTTATTCTCAATTTATCGAAGCACCTTCATTTGATATGAGTTTTTTGTAAGATTTGCCTAACATGATTTAGTACGCAGATGTGCTGCTCTACAAATGAACACAGCGATTACGTGTCAGAATAAGTACAAGGATATTAAAACAGCTTCCCTCTACAGTTTAGATTTCACTGCAGTTCTCTGAAATAGCGAAAGTGTTTCATGGAATCACGCACAAAAGGTTTTGTTCGCTATGACCAGCATATTACGAGATCACTCAAGGAAGGACACTCAGAAATGACCTGGGTCCTGGAGTGCTTATGTACGCTCTGTAGAGCCTTGGTTCACTGATTCTACGAATCACAATACCGCATGTTCTTGAAACCACTTTTACATAATGGTTGGTGTCCTAATTTATTTATGAAAATCTATTCTTTAATTATTGTTCATTCTCAAAATTGTTGAAAGGGCAATTTATGCTTAAAATACACTATTTTTTGTACATACAATATATAAAATACAACGAGCACTCAAATATTGATTTACTAGTAACTAGCTATCAGTATTTCATTATTTTTCTGTTGCTATTCAATAACTAAATAACTTTTCGAAAAATTGGAAATATCAAAACACTTGTACAAAAATAGTTTGTATTGATCGAACAATTAATATTTCAAACTGTAATAATTAAACAGATTTCAATATTAAAATATTCATATCCAGTTATAGTTTTTTTGTTTGTTAATAACTGACTATAAGTATGGTCATTATGAGGTGAAAAAATCATGATGATGATTTTTTTTAAAACTAATCGTTTTTTTTTTTGCCAACTAATAATATTATTACACTAAAAATGTATATTATTACATCTATTTTTATCTGAAAAACATAAGTAATACACTTGTTATGAATTAATGTTATTGTTGCACATGTTTTGATTATAAGTTGATTTTCATTATTTACATTGATTACATAGAACTAACAATTTAGAGTGGTTAAAGACTTAAAACATGAGAGCGTTGTTCAATCTAAGATGAAATGGGTTTGCGTAGTAGTTAAATCAAAAAGTATTAGTACTATGCAAATACATTATAATATTTAGCCGGTAAATGTCAAATGGCACCAGTTTCGTGAGAACACTACTTCTGAGTCATAACCTAAATTTGTTTCATTAAATGACACCAGAGTATAAAATCTATGTCGATGATTTATAAAGATTGAGTACCAAAAATATATTCCAAAACTCTTTAAAATTTATTTAAGAAAATCTAAAACCAGTTATAAAACTGCTAATAATAGTAATATATGATACTAGATAAAATAAATGTTTACATTTAATAAATTCTATAGTAAAAATACTAATGAAACTGTAAATAATATAAGTGGTATGTTTGTTATATTTATTTTAGTTTTACATGAAGTAAAAATAACAATAATTATTGTTACACAAAATGTTAATACAATTACTTGCTTTAAGTTAAAACATTAGGCATTAATGTCTACGGCTTACACATGTCAGACCTGTTAAGTTAAACCACTGCGATCTATTGTTCGCAACTTCTCTGACACCAAACATCAGAAAACACTCTCATGGACCGTTTTGGAACTTATATACATCGTTTAATGATGGTCATAAGGAGGGAAGTGAGTGTAAATGACATTTATAAATAATGTATGACATTTTCATGGTAAGATATTGAAAAAATACTAAGCAAACAATTTTAACATGGGTATAAATATAGTTTGCAATAACTTATAACAAACAAAATATTTGAGAAATCCAGAGCTATTGAAGTGGAATTTGGGTTACAAGTGACATTTTCAAAATGCATGGCAACTTTAGCAACTTTAAAAATGGAGCATGGAAAATGCTGATAAGGGGAGATTTGGAGCTAGAAAGTACTGATAAATAATGTAAGACAACTAATATACAATGAGGGTTATCTCAAATAGACAAATGAATAGATGATACGGACTTAAATGTCTAAAACTGACTTATATCATCAATAGTGATAAAATACAACAAACAATAATAATGATCAGTATAATAATGAACAACTAAATAAATTAATCGATACAAATCCAAACTGTTGTGGTATTTATATACTTAGTTTAGTATTTAATATATCGTACATTATGTGGAAATAATGTACTACGGTTTGCAGATTTAAATCTTAAACAATTATACGGTTAAAATTGTATGCAAGTAAGTTTAAACAAAAACCTACTAAAGGTTACACAACATATCTTTTAACGGTATATAAGTAGTTATTATTGATTTCCCCTATGTAGGACTGGGTGTAATACGATTGTAAAGTAAATTACTCAAGTTCCATTTAAAATTGTTTCTTGAACCGTAAAATGAACTCTAAACACGTTGAAACTCGCCTGACCGGAACGGAACCTCTTCCCGTTCATGCAGACGTGGTAAGCCAGTCCGAGGACCCGGAAGCTATAACCTTTACAACTTGCGTGTGACCGACTTTCGCGCCTTGCCGCGTTGCGACCCGTCAATACGACGATCTTGTGACCTCCGGCCCGGCCCAATCATACAGTTTACGACAGTTTTACGATACTCGTCGTGATTACTTTCTCCGTAGGATCATAAATGTCGATAGCCTATTGGCGCGGCGGGCTGCCGTCTATGTCAAGGTTGCCGCCTCCACTTCTGCGCCGCGCTGGTCTGTTCCGGTCGCCTGCCGACACGTGGGTGGCTGACTCACCGGAGTCCTGCAGGTGCTAACTTACAAAATGAAAGTTCTTGAGATTATAAGTTTGTTGCAAATTTTACTAAATTTAATCATCGTACCTACCGCTAATTTTATTAGTAGCACAATAAAGTCACAGAGCAAAGCGAAGTGTCTGTTATAGCTTACAATTTTTGCATTTCATATCTGAGTTTATTAATTTGTTTGTATAATAATTATATTAAAACACACCGACCAATTGTCATGGTACCGGTTACTTTCTACCAATCCAAAGTGACCCATATATAGGCCTAATGTTTAACAACAATTTAAATATACTTTTTATTCAAAACTGTAAACATTTTTGCTACCACTGATTAAATTATGCTGCTCGAAGTGTTTTGGAAAGGGGAAATATTATCATATAAACTGTGATTCACCATTGATCTTGTTTATCCAGATTTGCTGTCAAAACTATAGCCAAAATGACCACCGGTTCCGGTTCTAGTCTCCATTGTTTAAGTACGATACTCGTTTGCTTGTAAGGTAACGTTGTGGATTTTTCTGGTAGAGGTTTTAAGTGAAAAGCCTTTACGAAAGTAAATATTTGATGGAGTATGATACCATAACACACTCATATTTTTGGTAGTGACTGGCATCGTATAGCTTTGTGAGGTATGATTAAATATAATAATGTAATGTCGATATTAAATGTAATACTATTAGCTAAAAGATTGTGTGTGGTATTATTTAAATTTGTTAAAACTTATCCAATTTAACTTATATTCAATTTATCCATATTAAATATTTTACACTCAGTAATATGGATATTATATTTTTAATAATATAATGTACTATGGATACGTTTTTGAATAATTCTACGGTTACATTTATCACTAGAGTTGATCACGGAGGGTGTCCCCTGAACTATTACTGACAGCTGATATATTCAGCCGCCTAGGCTACAGAGCGATCATGTGCCTATACAGTAGGCCTATTTATTCCTTTCTTAGCAGTCTAGGAGCTGTAAGCTATACGACATGTCGACATAATAGGAAGTAATTTATGATGAATATGATTTTTTATACCGGAAAAAAATATAATATGAAGGAACTAAATACGTTAACATGCCTTTAGTCTTGTGAGCGAGTATTATATAGGCCTAATACAAAGCAAACAAATAAAATAAAATTTTAAATCATTTATATTAAGTTTTAGTTCTATTAAAATTGTTGTAGCAATCATATTAACGAGGAACTTGGTAGTTGTTGGAGACCACAGTAAAAGTTACAGTTCTTAGAACCATATTATTTTTTGTGATTACAACTTCTCCAGGTTTGGTAACTACGTTTCTTTTTACTTTTTTACAGTACTTCATGTGCTCATAATTGTTTTAACTATGATAGTGAACACATGTGTAAAGGTCACGTGGCAAACAACCAGGGAAATCACTAACTAACTTACAAGTCAGTGATCACTTTATTTATATGTAAGTAATTTTAAAATATCAGTGGGTCTTGTTTGAGATATTTCATTTATTATTTGTAGGTTATGTACTTGGTGTGTAACCTCTTATCCTTGAAAGCAGATTAGTAAAGAGAGCTGATATTTTGGCATAACTGAATTTAGCAACGACAGTTTGATAAACCATAGACCCTGTTCTCTAATTTAGAATATATAAGTAACCAGCTGCCCCAGGCCACGGTTTGCTGTGGCATAGTCTGTTATCAACTATGGGTATCCAGCTCATTATGAACAAGTACTGCTAGACCTTATGGCTCGCTACAGTCATGTCACTGTAATGGGTGACCTAAATACTGACCTATTGGGACCTGCTACGAATGACCAAATCTTTCTGACCAATTTGTTAGACTCGTTCAACTTGAGTCTACTGCCACTGAACGCTACTCACCACACTGCTACTGCTGGTACTTGGCTTGATATAATGGCAGTTAGAAACCCTGACCTGGTCGCTCGTCATGGACAAGTTTCTGCCCCAGGTCTCTCCAAACATGACCTTATATATTTCGTTTACAAACTTCGTCCTCAAAAGCCTAAAGCTAAGTTATTTCAATACAGAGATTTTAAAGCAATGAATCACGATGCAGTTTTATTAGATGCCATGTCCCTTCCTTGGCAAGACATGCTTCTACTTTCAGATGTTGATGACATGGTTAATCAGTTTAATTTTATTCTTAATGACCTTATTGAACATTACGCTCCTTTAACCACAAAACGTTTTACAAAACTACCGGCCCCTGGTCAATGAGTACATTCGTAAAATGCAGAAAAACCGTGACAAATCCTTCCGCAAGGCCAGACGGACAAAATGTCGTGATGGCTGGTCAGCTTATAAAAGGTTAAGAAATCAAACACAGCAACAAATACGTAATGCAAAAATGTTATTATTATCAATCACTCATAGATAATTACAAGTCAACCCGATTTATGTGGTCAAAAATCAAGGAACTTGGGATTGGAAAGTCCCACACATCTGTCCCAATCTCCTTTGATTTAAATACCATAAATGATTATTTTTTTAATATCCCAATAGAATTTTCTGCAGCTCGGGATTACACTGATGAATTACAAAGATACTACTTTTTAAGACCAGTAAATCAGTTTTCTTTTTCAGTTGTGACTGAAAGTGATGTTCTAAAGGCCATTAACCGCACTACTAGTAACGCAGTTGGGGCTGACAAACTTCCCATTAACTTCCTAATAGTTGCCAGTTACTCTGCCCATAATTACAGCTATTTTAAATTGATAGTTGACTTCCAAAAACGTTCTCCACTGCCTGGAAATCTGCAATAATTCGTCCTATTCGTAAAGTATCTAATCCCCAGGCACCATCTGACTTGATACCTCTTAGTATTCTCCCTGCACTGTCCAAATGTCTTGAGAGAATTGTCCATTACCAATTTTCCTGTTATTTTGAAGATTATAGCATTTTATCATAACATCAATCAGGTTTCCGTAAGCACCATAGTACTACAACTGCACTTCTTAAAATCACTGACGAATTCGTCAAGCTGTGGACATAAGGTATCCTACAATTAATACAATTAACTCGCTTTGATTTTTCAGATGCCTTTGATTGTGTCTATAATTCGCTTATTTTACTAAAGCTAAAGTGCTGTGGTCCCTCAGATGGTTGTGTTCTGGGTCAGGTCCTACTTATCTGGCCGTAGGCAGTGTGTAAGTACTGGGGATAGTGTTTCTCACTGGAGAAATGTCACAACTCTAATACAACACTCCAAGTATCATTTGTATGTGGATGATTTGCAAATTTATCGTGATTTTCCTTACAATGAAACAGACAGGACAGTTTTGCTAGTAAATCAAGACATTAAAGCCATATCAAGTTGGGCTTTAAAACATGGACTACAATTGAATGAAAATAAGGCTCAGGCTATCGTTATTGGTCATCCCAGACTTAGGTCACAGGTCGATGTTGAATCGATTCCTAGACTGAGGCTAGGGGCTTAACATTAAACTATTGTGACAAAGTTAAAAATCTTGGATTGGTTATGAACAGAACTTTGAACTGGTCTGATCAGGTTACAGTAACTTGTAATAGGGTTTTTGCTGGCATTAACAGTTTGAAACTATATGCTTCTTCTCTTCCTTTCAATGTGAAAGTGATGCTGGTGAAGACCTTAGTGTTGCCTCATTTAAATTACTGTGATACAGTGATTAATGACATGACTGTTACTCTCGGACAAGGTTCAACTTGCACAGAATTACTGCATCAGACTTATTTTCAATCTTCAAAGAGAAGATCATATTACTCCCTTTTATGTACAACTATCAATGTTAAAACTGAAGGAATTTCATGAATACCACATTCTTTTACTTCTTCACATGATTTTGAAATCCAAACTTCCAAAATACTTAGCAAAAGAAACACTCTTCTATCAGTCCCTGTACACCACACAACTATTTATAATAAATCGTTTGTCGTAACAGCTTGCCGTCTCTGGAATTCTCTCCCTGACAACATCAGATAATTAAACGAGCTTTCTCGCTTTGGGGTAGTGGTTCAGGATTGTTTGCTGGGGGATCTGTTGATGTGGGTGGGTGGCTCTGACGGTGGCTTGTCGACGACATGTGAGAACGTTTGTGTATGTATTTCCATATGATACTTTAATATTTTTGTCTCTTTTGTTTTGTTTTCTTTCATCGATTTATTTATTTATTTTATTTAGTACGTATTTTTCTTTTTCACTGTTTCGATGTAGTAAATTATTAATTGCGTACTTATCATAATATCTGAATTATTATTTTGTATATGAATAAAAGTAATGAACTGGTAACTGGTAAATTATATATATTTATTTTTATTAGTATTAGTTCAACGTGTTTATTTAATAATTATTGTCATTGTTATTTTTGTGCAAAGGTATAAATTAACATGGATTATTCTTATTTTACTAAACTTTTTATTGTATATGAACCGTACCATTTTATTTATAGGGTTAAGTGTTAGACAGGACTTTACAGTCCTAACTTCGCCCCATTAATAATGGCAATTTCATTTCATATTAGTCGTTATTTTTTACTTTTGTTGTTATAATAATAAAGATTGAGTATTTATTCGATTGTATCTGAAATAATGTAACTTACACTTGTTTTCCTAAATAAACAATCATCTGGTCCAGTGATAAACTTAAAGGATATAATTTGGATATGATTTAAACATAATTCGGATGGTCACAGTAGCACATTTTTAGCATTTCACAAATGAACATATATGTTCATTTGTGAAATGTAGGAAGGTCGAGAGATGCTTTATAAGCCCTACTCCGTTAACAATTAGTTGTAGGGAATAAATGTATAAAACACTCTTGTATATGAATATAACGTTGTTTAAAAGTTTAAAGTGAATCCATTCACTCTTTTTTGAGTTTTGTATTCACAAACATGTGGAATTTTTATTTATATATGTATAGATAAATAAATATCTTATTACCTTTCAGGCGTAAATTTTGGATAACTAATCTTAATGAATGCATAATCTTAATGAATGAAGAAAAAATTGAATTTCTTAGCAAAATGCTAAGTAGCTAAGGCCGACCGGGGAATTTTCGGGGTAATATCTGTGATTATGGCCTGTAATTGATTACGGATCTGTGTTGGGTCAGAGTTCCTGACGGACGTTAGGAAGGCGAGGGGAGTAGGCCAAGGGCTCGGCGTCTGCAGACGTTGAATATATCACTGGGAATTGGGTGCCTTGTACAGATGCAGTCATATTTTTGTGACTGTCATAAAATAAACGAAGCTATGACTTTGACCTACATGTGTCGCATGTTAATACTGAAATAATAATAAGTACATGATATAAACGTCATTTTTATCAATACGTGTTTAAGATAGGCCTACTTCTACAAATAAGAACAGAAAACGTGGTTTATAATGACATAAATAATTTACTTTAGATTTATAAATGAAAAAAACTTTTAGAAAGTAACTAATAAATTCAGTTGATTTATTGATAGATTTATACATGGCCTAACTATAGTTATAATTAGTTATTTATCACTTTATTGAGTGAACTACAGCCAAAACACCCTTGTCCCCCCTCTAGTGTAAGCATATTGTCGAAGGCGTAAAATATATTTGATATGTTAAACTTTCTCATTTACGAGTAAATGCATTATTAATAATTATTGTGTATTAAATGAGATGTTCATGATTTAGATATGTATAATGATAACTAAAAATATATATTGAACTACATCCACTTAGACATATACATTTTAAATTGACGTACCTTGTATCACCCTACTAAGGTACACCTCCACCTGATCCAACAACTTCAAAAAGTCAATATGTAACGTAATCCCTACATATTTACACTGTCTTTATCAATGATAAAACGTACTGAAATAGGTGACAATTCTTTTCTTCTGTAATAGAACTTTTATAAAAATCAGATGAACCTTCGTTGTACCTTAGGGCTTTGCTGAAAATTAACGCACATTTAATGACCAATATAGGACACCCATTTAAAATTAACACATCTTTAATGCCACGATAGGGAATTCACTATGTACTTACAGTAGAACTTTCATTATACTTAACAAATCTGAAAATTCACAACAGATTTTAAATATTAAACAAGGTTTTACAAAACTGCAACGTTTCTGTAGTTTACTTTTCCTCTATAACTCTTGGTACATCATATACTGTCATACTGTACTACATCGCAAGTACGAGAATGACTTACCCTCTATAACTCTTGGTACATCATATACTGTCATACTGCACTACATCGCAAGTACGAGAACGACTTACCCTCTATAACTCTTGGTACATCATATACTGTCATACTGCACTACATCGCAAGTACGAGAACGACTTACCCTCTATAACTCTTGGTACATCATATACTGTCATACTGTACTACATCGCAAGTACGAGGACGACTTACCCTCTATAACTCTTGGTACATCATATACTGTCATACTGCACTACATCGCAAGTACGAGAACGACTTACCCTCTATAACTCTTGGTACATCATATACTGTCATACTGTACTACATCGCAAGTACGAGGACGACTTACCCTCTATAACTCTTGGTACATCATATACTGTCATACTGCACTACATCGCAAGTACGAGAACAACTTACCCTCTATAACTCTTGGTACATCATATACTGTCATACTGCACTACATCGCAAGTACGAGAACAACTTACCCTCTATAACTCTTGGTACATCATATACTGTCATACTGCACTACATCGCAAGTACGAGAACGACTTACCCTCTATAACACTTGGTACATCATATACTGTCATACTGTACTACATCGCAAGTACGAGAACAACTTACCCTCTATAACTCTTGGTACATCATATAATGTCAGACTGTACTACATCGCAAGTACGAGAACAACTTACCCTCTATCTTACTTGAGTTACATGGTGGTTTTATTTTTATACTGATCGTTTAGCTACTATCAAACTACATTTTTTTGCTTTCTTAAACGTTAACTAATTATATGGTATCTAGGGAGAGTCTGATTCCCTTTTCATGTTGAAACGCGGAAGTCAGCATTTAACATGCGTAAAACCTTAGATACCGATTGTAGATTAGGACGCTATCAACAAGCTATCATTCAAAGTTGTTAACTGTTGGGCCTGTGATTAGGACGCTGTCAACCAGCTATCATTCACAGTTGTTAACGGTTGGGCCCGTGATTAGGACGCTGTTAACCAGCTATCATTCACAGTTGTTAACTGTTGGGCCCGTGATTAGGACGCTGTCAACCAGCTATCATTCACAGTTGTTAACTGTTGGGCCTGTGATTAGGACGCTGTCCACAAGCTATCAATCACAGTTGTTAACTGTTGGGCCTGTGATTAGGACGCTATCAACAAGCTATCGTTCACAGTTGTTAACTGTTGGGCCTGTGATTAGGACGCTGTCCACAAGCTATCATTCACAGTTGTTAACTGTTGGGCCTGTAATTCGGACGCTGTCAACAAGCTATCATTCACAGTTGTTAAATGATGGGCCTGTGATTAGGACGCTGTCAAAAAGCTATCATTCACAGTTGTTAAATGTTGGGCCTGTGATTAGGACGCTGTCAACCAGCTATCATTCACAGTTGTTAAATGATGGGCCTGTGATTAGGACGCTGTCAACCAGCTATCATTCACAGTTGTTAAATGATGGGCCTGTGATTATGACGCTGTCAAAAAGCTATCGTTCATAGTTATTAACTATTAGGCCTGTAATTAGGACGCTGTCAACAAGCTATCATTCACAGTTATTAACTGTTGGGCCTGTAATTAGGACGCTGTCAACAAGCTATCATTCACAGTTATTAGCTGTTGGGCCTGTGATTATGACGCTGTCAACAAGCTATCATTCACAGTTATTAACTGTTGGGCCTGTACTTAGGACGCTGTCAACAAGCTATCATTCACAGTTATTAACTGTTGGGCCTGTGATTATGACGCTGTCAACAAGCTATAATTCACAGTTATTAACTGTTGGGCCTGTACTTAGGACGCTGTCAACAAGCTATCATTCACAGTTGTTAACTGTTGGGCCTGTAATTAGGACGCTGTCAACCAGCAATCATTTACAGTTGTTAACTGTTGGGCCTGTAATTAGGACGCTGTCAACCAGCTATCATTCACAGTTGTTAACTGTTGGGCCTGTAATTAGGACGCTGTCAACAAGCTATCATTCACAGTTGTTAACTGTTGGGCCTGTAATTAGGACGCTGTCAACAAGCTATCATTCACAGTTGTTAACTGTTGGGCCTGTAATTAGGACGCTGTCAACCAGCTATCATTCACAGTTGTTAACTCTTGGGCCTGTGATTATGACGCTGTCAACCAGCTATCATTCACAGTTGTTTAACTTTTGGGCCTTTGATTAGGACGCTGTCAACAAGCTATCATTCACAGTTGTTAACTGTTGGGCATGTGATTAGGATGCTGTCAACCATCTATCATTCACAGTTGTTAACTGTTGGGTCTTTAATTAGGACGCTGTCAACAAGCTATCATTCACAGTTGTTACCTGTTGGGACATTGATTAGGACGCTGTCATCCAGCAATCATTCACAGTTGTTAACTGTTGGTCCTGAGTTGAGGTGTGAAACAATCGCTAATCCGTTAATTAGGAAAACATTTCAAATCTGTTCCATCATTTAAGTTGAACTATCCTTTTAGTCATGGGAAAGTGTAAATTATATGGAGATCGGCACCAAATAAGCATTGTTAGGTCTAACCGCGGGCCTCGGTAAAAGTGAGAGGCCCACTAATTGGGGAAGTCTATCATGGTTTCACACACGCCTAACCAATTGCGTGATTTCAAAACGCTATCTAGTCACATATTATTTTGTAACTAAAATTCCTTGTAAATCGTGATGAGCATTATGTTTGCAATAGCTATTGAACTGATTGGTATTCCAAAAACTTACGATTTCTCTTAACTTTGGCTCTGGAATGCATTATGCCAGTTTGAATATGTGATCAATGTTACAGTTGTAAGGTTTAGAGGTAGCTTACATATTTTTAGTAGATAAGCACTAAAATTTCCTTGATTTTATAATTTAGTATAAAAAGTGTTACGTAATTTGTTCATAATAATTACAAAATGCACATTTTTAACAGATGAAATAAAATTATCTTTTGTGAAATAATAAATTATGAACACCAAATATTAATATTGTAATTCCTGTTTTTACAAAACACACATGCCATTAATAGTTATTTCAGTTACGAGACATAATTAAATAATACATTCTAGATAATATGGTTTCAGCTATAGATTTTACTGGGGTAGCTGGGAAAATTTATAACAAGCAGAATATTGAAAAATATTTTACTCTCTACCAACTCTTTCCCAAAAATTTTCGGGATCTTTTCCCTAACCGGCTGATTTCATAAGAAGGTTCCAAAGGGGTCCCATAAACAAAGGATTTTTAAAGGGTAAAGCTGGCTACCCTTCTTGTTCATTTCGGATACTCATTAAAATGATAATTTTAAAGAAGAAGTTGATTTAATTTTCGTTTTAGCTATAGGATTGGTGTCTTAGAAACATATACCTAGACACTCTAAAATGTAACTGTGTATCCTCCTTCGGTAAATGTTCTATCATAAAAATAGCAGTATAATTAACTATACAACTAAAACTTCTGCAGGTAACATGATGTTATTCAAGGTTTAAACCATTCAATGCTGAATATGCAAACGATATTAGATCAAATTGACGGAAGGGATTACTGACCTTCCTACACCTGCCAACCTTATCTGTCGGCCAGACAACCGCAGGGGACCGCAGACCGACCACACTGGACCTCTGGTCTATCCACATCAAATATCCACACTTGCCTACCTTATATGTCGTGTGTGAACCGTAGGAGACCGCAAACCAACCAAATTGCAGTCTTGCCAGAGCTTGTCTATCGTATGTGGACCACATGAGACCGCAGACCGACTACATTGCAGTCTTGCCAGAGCTTGTCTATCATGTGAGCCACAGGAGACCATGGACCGACTACATTGCAGTCATTACAGACTATATATATGTCGTCTATCAACCTGTAGTCCTGTCAGAGCTTGTCAATTGTCTGTGAACCGCAGGAGACCGCAGACCAATCACGATGCACTTCTGTTCTATTCACATAAAATATCCACACCTGCCAACCTTATCTGCCATGTGTGAACCGTAGCAGACCGCAGACCGACTACACTGCAGTTCTGCCAGAGCTTGTCTATCGTGTGTGGACCACATGAGACCGGAGACCGACTACACTGCAGTCTTACCAGAGCTTGTCTATTGTGTGTGGACTACATGAGACCGCAGACCAACCACACTGCAGTTCTGCCAGAGCTTGTCTATAGTGTGTGGACCACATGAGACCACAGACCGACTACACTGCAGAATTGCCAGAGCTTGTCTATTGTGTGTGGACCACACGAGACCGCAGACCAACCACATTGCAGTCTTGCCAGATCTTGTATATCGTATGAACCACGGAAGACCGCGGACCGACTACATTGCAGTCCTACCAGAGCTAGTCTATTGTGTGTGAACCACATGAGACCACAGACCAACCACACTGCAGTTCTGCCAGAGCTTGTCTATCGTGTGTGGACCACATGAGACCGCAGACCGACTACACTGCAGTCTTACCAGACCTTGTCTATTGTGTGTGGACTACATGAGACCACAGACCAACCACACTGCAGTTCTACCAGAGCTTGTCTATCGTGTGTGGACCACATGAGACCGCAGACCGACTACACTGCAGTCTTGCCAGAGCTTGTCTATTGTGTGTGTGGACCACATGAGACCGCAGACCAACCACATTGCAGTCTTGCCAGAGCTTGTCTATCGTGTGAAACACAGAAGACCACGGACCGATTACATTGCAGTCTTACCAGAGCTTGTCCATTGTGTGTGAACCGTAGGAGACAGCAAACCAACCACACTGCAGTTCTGCCAGATCTTGTCTATCGTGTGAATCACAGAAGACCGCGGACCGATTACATTGCAGTCTTGCCAGAGCTTGTCTATCATGTGAGCCACAGGATACCGCAGACCAATCACACTACAGTTCTGTTCTATTCACATAAAATATCCACACCTGCTTACCTTATCAGCCGTGTGTGAACCGTAGGAGACCGCAGACCGACTACACTGCAGTCTTGCCAGAGCTTGTCTATGGTGTGAGTCACAGGAGACCGCGGATCGACTTCATTGCAGTCTTACCAGAGCTTGTCTATTGTGTGTAGACCACATGAGACCGCAGACCGACTGCATTTATGTCTAGCCAGTGCTTGTCTACCGTGTGTGAACCGCAGGACATCATAGACCGACCACACTGCAGTTCTGTCAGAGCTTGTCTATCGTCTGTAAACCGGAGGAGATCGCAGACCGACCATAGTGCAGTCTTGCCAGAGATTGTCTATCGTGTGTGAACCGCAGCAGATCACAGACCATCTACACTGCAGTCTTGACAGAGCTTGTCTATCGTGTATGAATCGCAGGAGATCGTGAACCCACCATACTAAAGTTCTGCCAGAGCTTGTCTATCGTATGTGAACCGCAGGAGACCGCGGACCGACCACGACCACACTGCAGTTCTGCCAAGAGTTTTTCTATCCACGTAAATTATTCTCAGTTCTCTATATGCTTTAAGAACCTTAGATCTGTGAGGCAAATACTTGGTTTGCATGTGTAAACACAATTGTTCATTCAGACTTAATTCAAATTCAAACATGCACGTTGGTTTTCTGCTATGTAGGGGAAAATTAGAACCCAAATCAGAAACATGTCACAAGTTAGAAACAAATGTCAGCCTAAATTAACCTAAAAATATCAAAATTATCCATCTTATTATGAAGGATATAATTTTGGATAATGGCTATCCTGAAATCCACGTTTCTTCACATTTCCATTTTCATCCATTTTCCAATTTTACTTCTTGTACAAAATCCTTCCTTTCTTCTTACATAAAGGAAACGAATCTTCACTCATTTGTTTTATGAAGCAAAAGGAGTAAGCTCATTTTCTAAAATCAATAGTTTTACTTTGTCTCTTTTGTCAGGTAGCTAAACTTGAAGGTCTAGCTGGCTAGATTATTGAATCAGCTAATATTTAAAGGTAAACGAACATTTTGTTCGTAGAAGAGTGCCTTGACTTGTACTTAAAAATCCACTACAGGTTTTTAATTTATTAAAACTGTTACATTTTTACTATTACGAGGACCAGCCTCTGCTGTAGTCCATATTTCAGTGATCCAACTAAGGGGACAAATACCGATGCCAAAAAGGTTTCATTTCTCCTTAGATATAGAAAATCAATTAATAGGCATACACAAACCACTAAAGGAGTGTATGGTGCCTAAAAAAATAAATAAAAGTGAAAATAAAAAAAATAATAATTAAAAAAACATACACACTGAAAAAAAGCTGAACATGTTTTTGTTATGTGAATGAGAAAACTAAAAAAAATGGATTGATTTAAAAAGAAAGATACAGTAACTGTAGGGTGTAGTCATTGGAATGTCTGGAATACAAAGATTCGCTTTTTAAGAATAACATGATACATTTACAAACCTCTTTAGTGAGTAGCACCAAATAATAGCACCACAGCTATATATTTGAAATATTATCAATTAATAACTTAACTAGTTTTGATATCATACGTAGCGTTAGATTTTATAATATCCGGTGACTTTCCTGCCACTAGTGAAAACATTAAGGGGTAAACACGTGTTGAGATAACATCAAGTAGTTCCACTGTCATCGAGCAGCTAATAGCTTCATAGAATATCAAAGTGACACTTACTTTCTCTATTCGTAGTCCAACCTCCAAAACTAGGGAAATACTAAAGAAAAAGAATTCTTATTTGATCTTCTCCGATAGCTTTTGGCTTTGTGATAATCGAATTCCGAAACTGGACAAGTGACTTTTTCTTGTCACCGGTCACTTTCTTGGACGGTGCCTTTTTCGTTAGTTCTTCGATGTCGATCAACAAGGCCAAGTGCCACGACTTATACTCGATATAAGTCTAAATCCGTGGCCAGTTTGGCTAGTCCATCTGTCAAACAGAGTCTGTGTCGTTTTCTCTCGTGGTCGAACTTCGGACCAGATGTTTGGCTAATTATGACTTAAAAGTAGTCTGAATGACTCATTGTTATGTGTTTAGTTTAAAGTAAGTTTTTAAAGATTCTGCCACAAATTCGCATACCAAAGTTTAATTGGGAGGTTTACTTGATCATTTTTTATTGATCATTAATGATACGGAATATCATTTATTTAAATATTTTACTATCAAGACTTTTGTGAACCATACAGGGATGGACACCCACTACGTAGTACATACCACTTGATGGCTCATCCATACACTCGACACTACATGGAACATTAAAATTCCAATATTTATGCTTAAATAGAGCCCTACTGAAGGTTAATGGATTTTAATGTATACTTATTAATCTCTTTTTAGAATTAATATATCCAAATCACAAGCAAAGTTAAAAATTCAGATATTATTGTTGTGTGATGATGTTAAAACGAAAATAAATGTTGTATATTCTATGATGCCTTATAACAGAAATGCTACCAACAAAAGGAATCTATTCTAACGATTACATTAAATTAATCAAAATAACAAGGTCCGAGTACTAGGGTCATACTGAGGAACACCAGTAAGATATATTGGGCATGTTGAGAGGTGGAAATACACTTGACTGTAGACTACATCACTTCGTTGTTGCGTGTTTAATACTAGGGTCATACTGAGGAACACCAGTAAGAGATACTGGGCATGTCGAGAGGGAGAAATACACTTGACTGTAGACTATATCACTTCGTTGTTGCGTGTTTAATACGTATGAGGCCCAACATACCCCTTTGACTGTATGTCAGTTCATATTCCAAAATGTCATAGTATTTTTGTATCTTTTATCTGTATGAGGCCCAACATGACCATTTGACTGTATGTCAGTTCATATTCAAAAATGTCATAGTATTTTTGTATCTTTTATCTGTATGAGGCCCAACATGCCCATTTGACTGTATGTCAGTTCATATTCGAAAAAGTCATAGTATTTTTGTATCTTTTATCAGTATGAAGCCCAACATGCCCATTTGACTGTATGTCAGTTCATATTCGAAAAAGTTATAGTATTTTTGTATCTTTTATCTGTATGAGGCCCAACATTCCCATTTGACTACCTGAGCTCAAATTGGAACATTTCATAGCATTGTTGCGTGTTTTATATGTATGAGGGTGAACATGTCCATTTGACAACAATAACAAAACAATACTAATAAAACATATTAGGGTGACCAACACGAATGCATATTGGGATGCCAGGGTAAACAGCAAATAAATTAATTTATAAAATTACAAGTAATGAGTTAGGAAAATTAAGTTAAATTAATAAATAATAACTATATATTATAATATTACTTTGTTACTGTCTATATAAATTATCGGTAACTGACAACTGCTACTTATTACGTAAAATTAGATCATGAGCTTGTTCCATCTCAAAGAGATTTTAACATATTTTTACAATAATTTCATTTTGGCATACTTTTTACACAGTTTTACAATTGAAAACTCGAAGAGTTTAAATAGTAAAAAAAACAAATTGGGTGTGCGTCGGACCACACGGTGGAAGTTATACTTCTTTGGCCATTCTCATACACCCACTCACGCACACAAACAGACAGGATATATAAATGAAATATAAGACATTTTTCAATATTATTCAATATATTTATCTTCAATATATTATACGTGACTTCATTATTATATTATACACCTATATTATCATTATCAGTAATTTCTTCGATTAACAATCGATTAATCGATAGTTCTTAAAAATTTGTTCTTACTTTTCAGCGTGACGCGGTTTCTCGACCAACATCCCATCCCAAAGTGTCTAACGAGCGCAAAGAAGTATAACTTCAAAATACCACTAATATTCCTAGGCAAATATCCTGAGGTGAAAGCATTTGTATCCTATACATAAAAAAATTTTTTTAGGATACACAAGAGACATAGCTGCGGTCGGAAAATAACGAGGCTGAAAGGCGTTTCATCTCAAAATGGATGTACTGTATATCTTTGGTTACATTTGGTATGCATTAACTGGAATATCTGTGCTTGTATCGTAATAACGGTACACAGTTGGGTTTACACAAATGAATTAGACACCGAATCACACAAACATGGACCTACATGCAAACAACATTAGCGAAAACAAATTTGGCTGATGCCTTGTCGTGTCTGTCAGTAACCCCCACGGTCCAGACACAAATTAGCTAATTAGAATATTCGACAATCAGGGCCAGGTGAAATTCCAGTCAGTCGAAGGAGAAAACGTGTGCCAAAACCGGTGGCAGTTGGCAGCCCTGAGTCTTGTGTCCGCGAAAATCGTTCGGTGCCAAAGAAAGCTGTAAAATCCCAGGATCATTGACATTAACTTTGATAAATTACTCACCAAAATTACACAATGATACAATTTGAGTTATGCAAGCAACACTTTTAATGAATGTAACATTGAATTTAAATACTTATTAAATTATGGAAATAATTTTACACCTTTATAAAGTATAAATATATTGTGCCTACAGATTTTAACTACTTGTTGATAATTATATATAGGTTAATTATATATTATGTTCATGTAAATGCTGATGAACAACAGAATGATATAGTCAACTTCCAAATTAATCAGCTGATCACTGGTTGTAACTAAACAACAACCAAAACATATTAAATTTGGCTTACGTCACACTGTTATTTACACCAAACAGCGGTTTATAAACCTCTTAAAAATCTAAAAACAAAAAATTTTTAATTTTATATTGGTAGCATCCCACACTAGTACCTTTCAATTACCCGTTTACTGGGTTAAAATTTAAAGATTTATTTTTTATTTTTACCTTTGGGTATCATAAAAAAAAAATGGCTGATGGAAGCACTTCCTTTACAATAGACTCACATTTTGTCTTTCAGCAGGTGATTTTTTAGCAACGTGTTAGAATCACAAAATAGTTGTAGTAAAATTTATTGCTACAATCAATTGAGTTGTATGAAATATTGTTTTACACAGTGAAATGTTGTAGCTAATTCAGCAAAGGTAATTTTATCACTTTCCACTAGCGCGTGTCTTGTATTGGCACTATAAAAGAGGTAGTTTTGGTGTTGCCAGAATCAATACATTTTAATCATTATGAACATTATCCGATGGATTATTAATTCAAAACCATTAATAAAACATACTTAAGAAAAATATTAATTTCTTGTGTAAAACAGCAAATCCGGACAAAATGCGTCTCGACGAATGTTCGGTCGGGACAGAAGGGTCCAAAGTCGGGACTGTCCCGACAGAATCGAGACGGGTGATAACCCTGGCCCCAGGTCTTTTTTGGACTCCAGAGTTTTACCAGCTGGTATTATTGGCTAGTGGAACTATCAGTGGGCTGCGGGTGTTTAATGGGAGTCCCTCCAAAATAAAACCCAAATAAAAAAAGAAAGAAATCTTATAGAGCAATTCATTATTGCTGTTACTACTGTTAGTAAAATAGGTAATGCACCAAGCACGTAGACCGAACTCATACATATGATAAATAAGGTAACTCTTTTAACAGATATCATTTAGTGGTCGGTTTCAGTTGATCATCTTGGACCAATGAGACGCTGTCAGAGGATTTGAGAGTGGGTAGGAATTTTATCAGTATTTGACCTGAGGTTTTTGCAATTTGAGAAACAACATGACTCTCACAAACGATCTTGCAACCCTTGAAGAATATTTTACAACCTAGAACCTGAATCCATCGAAAACCAAAGTAGCCTGATTCCACCTAAGTAATCGACTGGCTAATTGAAAATTACACATCTTTCTAAATGGTGTAATACTCCGCCACTATGATCATCCACAGTACCTGGGAGTAACGTTAGATCGATAGCTGACGTTTAACAGCCATCTTCAAAAAACAGCAGCTAAAATTAAAACCAGGGAAAATATAGTACATCATTTTGCTGGAACAACTTCGGGAGCCAACGCACTAGTCCTGCGTCAACTGGTTTATTCAGCTGCTGAATTCAGTGCTCCCATATGGCTAAATAGCGCACATACAAAAGCGATTGATGTCGAACTTAATTGAGCCATGAGAGCTATTAGTGGTACTCTCATGGCAACACCACTACCTTGGCTCCCAGTGCTGTGCAATATAGCTCCTGCAGAAATAAGACGTCAGGAAGCATTACATTAAGAATTCAATAAGATGTTGAATGCCCCGCACCTCCCCATTACCCAGGATCTCCTACGTCAGAACGGTCGCTTAAAATCTCGAAACTCACTTCTACATACTGCTTTACAGTTGAGCAGATCAAATTTATCGCCCAATACTAGCTGGGCCATAATGTGGAACAGTTTTGATGGACGTAATAAGTTCCCTATTAACCTTCCGTCAATACCTGTAGGTGGGATGAAGGGAGTGGACATTTTTGAATCGGTTACGAGCTTAAGAGGGCAGATTAACTACTGGAAATATAAATGGGGATTGACAGTAGATCAGTCATATGATTAAGGGGAATCTATCCAAACAATGGATCACAGAGTTTCAGAGTGCACCTTGCGCTATTTTACGGAGGGATTAGCTAGCATAAATAGAATCAGTGAGGCAGGTCATAAACGGCTTGATGGATTGGATTTAGCTTTGTGATAGGAAATCATTTGCTATTTATTTTTATTATAGTGTAATGACTTTTGGACATTTTTTCCAACTATAAAACTCATCTTTTACATAATTTTAAACTAAAATTGTTTTAGTTAACCATACTACATATCGTATGGTTTTTGTGAGCTACCATGTATATATACCTCAGGTAATCTAGTTGGGAGGCCGTTTAACATGTATTATTTTGTTTGGAAGACAATAGTCTTATAAGATTTGTACATATCTACTATGTAGTGAGATAGAGTTGATAAAATAGGAGATCCCACGTGATTATTCATTGAATTGTGGTGTTGTTTGAGTGGAAATTTACTCTCTATTATTTATAAACTTTATCTCCTGTATAGTTTAATTGTACTGTTTGAGTTCTTAAATAATGCAAAATTGACCAAATATTATTCGATTATCGATGGTTTCCTTCGGGACGAGTATAGTAGTCATGGTTAGCCAAATCGTTAATCATTTTGATAATGTTCTATAATCAGTAAATATAATACTACGTACATTCAAGAGCGTGGCATTATATTATGTTTGTATTGTAAGCGTATAATTCCCAACAGATATGATTTTTATCCAAACAGACAAAGCCTTCAAATCACACGTTTGTGATTCTATCAGCCTCTTTACATGCCCAATTACTGTAAAAGGCAGTTAACTGATCTGGAAACCTGATCGATTCCGAGTTGTTTAATAGGTGCAATTTATTTATCCATCTACTTAGTTCAATAAATCAAGGGCTATTACACGCATTTAAAACTAGTAAGAAGGCGTCATGGCTGACATGACTAGCCGCTGTTGGCGAACTTTAATAACCGGTAAATGGCGGCCTATGTAAATTCAAGAACTAGGTTGGCGCCACTTTTCTTCCTTCCGGCTCCGTTCTCCTCACTGGTCTTCGTCATTGTTCGGGACCGCTCGGCACCTCCCGCCCGGACGGCCTTTTTGGCCACTTAGGAGTTAAGAGGATTCCGTTTTGTCCGCATTGTTGTGAGATAAATACGGTGGCCACTAAGGCTTATAACTTTCTCCCGTTGTTAGAAATAGCTACGGGAGAGTTGTGTAAGCTAGAGTGGGCAGTTGTGGGATGAATAAATCGGACTTTAGTACCCTGCTATTGTAAGGTGAACGAGAATCATTTATTTTATATCAATACTACGAAATATTTTTTAACTCCCTTTTTTAACCTCTAAGGGTCTTCATAAAGTTTGTGTACTGACTTAGTGAGTGCAGATTTCAATACACGATTAATATCACTATATCACGCCATGAAGACTGTTAATATATGTATGCGAAGGGTTAGAGGGATTTTTGTACATATATTGTCCATGGTTCATATTAAATAAGGATTATACCAAAGTCCCCCCTACAGTGAAAGAATTGTCTGTAATTGGGCATATCATGTATCAATACATTGGAACAAACATAAACTATAAAATGAAACAAAAAGTACAAACAAATGAGAACCCCATAGAAATGTTTGATTATAAATCTATAACATAGGTTTACTTAACCACTTCCTTTTAGTACTAAATGCTCCAACTGCTATAAAAATGTGAAATAGAACAGTAGAGGGATTTGACAATCAAACGTCAAGCTTGGATAGCTAATTATTGGATGTCGAACATTCGTACGACAATTATCGAAATATGTCATGACAATTGAAACATTTATTGATACCACTTACTTAGAAAGTAAAATGTATATTTTATGTTAATAATTTCTACATTTTTTTACCTATTTTAAGAGAGCTAAGATATTGATATTTATCAAAGTATTTTATTATACAGACAGTAAGCATTTGTTTATAACTCTTTTAATAAAAACCGCCAGTACCATGTGGTGGATCAATCCTCAGTAAAAATAATATTAAAATTTGACATTTTAGGCCAGGACAGACGATCAATATTTACTTACGTGTATTAATCAGCAAATATGTCCAATAGAGAACTAGACGACGCGTTTCAAATCAAAAGATTCATTATGAGGTAATTTGTCTCTATTAAGATGAACTTTAAACTTATTTTATATATATATATACTATATACATTTGATGACGAATCTTTTGATTTAAAACGCGTTGTCTAGTTCTCTATTGGACAGATTGAATGATTAATACACGTCAGTAAAAAATATTATATTTTAGTTTAGTGTAAGCTTTCCATTAAAATAATCGAGCGTAATACTATATTATTTAGTTTGAGTCAGTCATTACAATAATGTGTCTGTATTAGTTCAACCCCATATAGTGTACAGAACGAAATAACTCTGGGAGAAATTTTCTCTCATTAATAAATTTGTCCTTTGGAAGTTTTTTAATTGATTTTTTTCAATTTTCTAAAGATTTGAAACAGAACTAACTCAACTATTATTAAAGGTTGAGGAATAGGTAAAGTAACAATTATTTGGTTTTTATGCACATGCCACAGTATTAAAAAGTATGAAAGAGCCTCCAAGAGTCAAAGCTGTTCATTGTGTTCAACAAAGACTACACTAAACTTGGTACTGTAATGTTAGTAACCGTACACAGCTGAAAACACGTATTTAACGAACGACGTCAACGACAGGTGAATCCTCGCTTGAGTTGGTCCGTGTCAGGGCCAAGCTGCTCATAGTTACAGTGTTCTTCAATTACCACACTACACTTTTGCTGTTATGTTAGTAACCGCAACACAGCTACAATCACGTACCAAACGAACTACGTCAAAGAAGGTGGATCATCGCTTGAGTCAAGAGTCAAACTAGTCATAGTTACAGTGTTCTACACCTGTCTTAGTACCTGTAACACAGTTTACAATCACGTACCAAACGAACTACGTCAAAGAAGGTGGATCATCACTTGAGTTTATATGGCCAAGAGTCAAACTAGTCATAGTTACAGTGTTCTACACTGACCACACTACACCTGTCTTAGTACCTGTAACACAGCTACAAACACGTAACCAACAAAGCCAAATACAGGTTGAATGACGCATGAGTAGATCTGGCCAAGGGTCGAGCTGCTCATAGTTAAAGCGGTCAACAGCAATCACTTTTATTGGGATTGTTATGTTAGGTAAGGTACCAAAACACATCTGCAAACACCTACCTAATAGTAGATATTCAAAGCCAGATTTAGCTTTTTGGCGCCCCTAGACCCAATAAGATTTTTCGTCCTCTAGTATGGTTAAAGTTACTTTTCAAACTTGTATTATATCAGGCGTATATTTTAATTGCTTAATCATCATTCCACGATGGAGTTGTATAGCATGTGCCAAAGAATAACTACAGCCAGCGCCACGAGGAATTATGGAGCAATCTATAGTCACCGGAGTATTTGGCGTCACTAAGACAGTCATCCTCCCCTATATACGAGGAACATGTTGCATAGGGGTGGAAGTGGCAATACAATGCGTACCGCTTGACGGCATCCCTACAGCCAGTTCCCCCGTGATGAGATCAATGTTGTAACGAGGTTGATGCATAATGCTGAAAAATAGTTTAATTTTATCAAACATTATTTGTTCCAATGACCTTAAAAGTCAGAATGATTTTTTAGCCTGATTTTTTAAAATCAATTTTAAAATATGTTAAGTTAAGGCTATTTATTTTTATTTCAAGATTTTTTAAATTATTTTTTCTCTCGACCGTGCCTCGCCATTCGGAGCTTGCACCCATAGGCCCAGACCTACTGGAAAATCCGGCCCTGCAAATATTTTGGTTACGTGTATGTATGCTTGTGTTGGCTACACATGTTCATAGATTATGATATACTTCTCAGAAAATCATGTCTTCTTACAAAATATTACATGTACACATGTAATTGAGAAAAAAGTACAACGCAATTAAGAAGGAAAAAACACGTAATCAATCAACAATAAAAAGAACAAATTATCGAATCGTAGCAAATTCAACTTATTTAAAAGCGTATATGCTAATTCCACTTGATACGGGCGACCGATCAAGATCGGAACTCATCTGAAACGTCAATCACCAACTAAATCCTCGTAGTACGCCGATCCGTCATGAGTGGCCCCTCCAAGTGTTGCCTAGATGGTCTTGGTTAGGGGTGACGAAGGGGGGTGCAATTGTGTGAACTATCCTACGATAAAAAAAAAAAAAAAAAAACAAATACTTGTTCTGAAAAAAACCGCATTGGTTAAGTATTTATTCATAACGAGCTAGAGTTCCGGGCGACAAGGCAATAACTCTCACCAAGTGCGTCTAGGGCCAGTGGCTTCAGGAGGCTTTTTTCGTAAGTTGGTAGCTTAATTTTTTGAGAGTTCTGGGGCGTTTCTCCAAACTAGTATTTCCTGGAACAAGGCAAAAGGATGCTCCTTCCAAGTGGACATAACGTCACCGGCGTGTCAGCTTCATTGGGAGTGATGTATGTGTAGGGGAGGGATATGTAGTGGTGAATGTGTAGGGGAGGGATATGTAGTGGTGAATGTGTAGGGGAGGGGTATGTAGTGGTGTATGTGTAGGGGAGCGGTATGTAGTGGTCTATGTGTAGGGGAGGGTCAAGTAGTGGTGTATGTGTAGGGGAGGGGTATGTAGCGGTGAATGTGTAGGGGAGGGGTATATAGTGGTGAATGTGTAGGGGAGGGATATGTAGTGGTGAATGTGTAGGGGAGGGGTATGTAGTGGTGAATGTGTAGGGGAGGGGTATGTAGTGGTGAATGTGTAGGGGAGGGGTATGTAGTGGTGAATGTGTAGGGGGAGGGATATGTAGTGGTGAATGTGTAGGGTAGGGATATGTAGTGGTGAATGTGTAGGGGAGGGGTATGTAGTGGTGAATGTGTAGGGGAGGGGTATGTAGTGGTGAATGTGTAGGGGAGGGGTATGTAGTGGCGTATGTGTAGGAGAGGGGTATGTAGTGGTGAATGTGTAGGGGAGGGGTATTTAGTGGTGAATGTATAGGGGAGGGGTATGTAGTGGTGTATGTGTAGGGGAGGAGTATGTAGTGGTGAATGTGTAGGGGAGGGGTATGTAGTGGTGAATGTGTAGGGGAGGGATATGTAGTGGTGAATGTGTAGGGAAGGGGTATGTAGTGGTGTATGTGTAGGGGAGCGGTATGTAGTGGTCTATGTGTAGGGGAGGGTCAAGTAGTGGTGAATGTGTAGGGGAGGGATATGTAGTGGTGAATGTGTAGGGGAGGGATATGTAGTGGTAAATGTATAGGGGAGGGGTATGTAGAGGTAAATGTGTAGGGGAGGGGTATGTAGAGGTAAATGTGTAGGGGAGAGATATGTAGTGGTGAATGTGTAGGGGAGGGGTATGTAGTGTTGTATATGTAGGGGAGGGGTATGTAGTGGTGAATGTGTAGGGGAGGGTAATGTAATGGTGAATGTGTAGGGGAGGGGTATGTAGTGGTGAATGTGTAGGGGAGGGGTATGTAGTGGTGAATGTGTAGGGGAGGGGTATGTAATGGTGAATGTGTAGGGGAGGGATATGTAGTGGTGAATGTGTAGGGGAGGGGTATGTAGTGGTAAATGTGTAGGGGAGGGGTATGTAGTGGTGAATGTGTAGGGGAGGGGTAT
Source organism: Stictocephala bisonia (assembly GCA_035578905.1). Lineage (NCBI taxonomy): Eukaryota > Metazoa > Arthropoda > Insecta > Hemiptera > Membracidae > Stictocephala > Stictocephala bisonia. Next base: position 456,266 of record JAQJVL010000398.1, on the reverse strand, counting down.
GTAGTGGTGAATGTATAGGGGAGGGGTATGTAGTGGTGTATGTGTAGGGGAGGAGTATGTAGTGGTGAATGTGTAGGGGAGGGGTATGTAGTGGTGAATGTGTAGGGGAGGGGTATGTAGTGGTGAATGTGTAGGGGAGGGGTATGTAGTGGTGTATGTGTAGGGGAGGGGTATGTAGTGGTGAATGTGTAGGGGAGGGGTATGTAGTGGTGAATGTGTAGGGGAGGGGTATGTAGTGGTGAATGTGTAGGGGAGGGGTATGTAGTGGTGAATGTGTAGGGGGAGGGATATGTAGTGGTGAATGTGTAGGGGAGGGATATGTAGTGGTGAATGTGTAGGGGAGGGGTATGTAGTGGTGAATGTGTAGGGGAGGGGTATGTAGTGGTGAATGTGTAGGGGAGGGGTATGTAGTGGCGTATGTGTAGGAGAGGGGTATGTAGTGGTGAATGTGTAGGGGAGGGGTATTTAGTGGTGAATGTATAGGGGAGGGGTATGTAGTGGTGTATGTGTAGGGGAGGAGTATGTAGTGGTGAATGTGTAGGGGAGGGGTATGTAGTGGTGAATGTGTAGGGGAGGGATATGTAGTGGTGAATGTGTAGGGAAGGGGTATGTAGTGGTGTATGTGTAGGGGAGCGGTATGTAGTGGTCTATGTGTAGGGGAGGGTCAAGTAGTGGTGAATGTGTAGGGGAGGGATATGTAGTGGTGAATGTGTAGGGGAGGGATATGTAGTGGTAAATGTATAGGGGAGGGGTATGTAGAGGTAAATGTGTAGGGGAGGGGTATGTAGAGGTAAATGTGTAGGGGAGAGATATGTAGTGGTGAATGTGTAGGGGAGGGGTATGTAGTGTTGTATATGTAGGGGAGGGGTATGTAGTGGTGAATGTGTAGGGGAGGGTAATGTAATGGTGAATGTGTAGGGGAGGGGTATGTAGTGGTGAATGTGTAGGGGAGGGGTATGTAGTGGTGAATGTGTAGGGGAGGGGTATGTAATGGTGAATGTGTAGGGGAGGGATATGTAGTGGTGAATGTGTAGGGGAGGGGTATGTAGTGGTAAATGTGTAGGGGAGGGGTATGTAGTGGTGAATGTGTAGGGGAGGGGTATGTAGTGGTGAATGTATAGGGGAGGGGTATGTAGTGGTGTATGTGTAGGGGAGGAGTATGTAGTGGTGAATGTGTAGGGGAGGGGTATGTAGTGGTGAATGTGTAGGGGAGGGGTATGTAGTGGTGAATGTATAGGGGAGGGGTATGTAGTGGTGTATGTGTAGGGGAGGAGTATGTAGTGGTGAATGTGTAGGGGAGGGGTATGTAGTGGTGAATGTGTAGGGGAGGGGTATGTAGAGGTAAATGCAGTGTGTGTGCTTTTTTATTATTGTTGAAACGAGACTTTAACAGAGGTAACCAAATTCCTTCTCTAAACTTCCTTTTATAATAGTGCGGATTATATTGTAATATTTTTTCCTCATTTCATAAAAACTTGTGATCAAATCCTATTCATGCTTAGCTAATTTAAATTAGCTAATAATATTGTGTTTCCCTTTTTTGTGTTAATTTTTTGTTCATTTATGCGCACAAAAAGTGCGTGTTTTGTTTTTCCTATTAATTCACACTGTATATTATAAATAACATTTTTGGAAGCTTGGTTTTCATTTTATAGTTTGATTTGTACAAACATTATTTTAACGTGTTTTGTGTTCTGAATGCTGTTTTTATATTGTTTTTCGTACAATTCTCCTTATTTCTTCAAATACTTTTTGTGTGTAAGGGATGTTAATGTGTGCACCTGGTTTGTCTCCTTTTCGTTTTTTGTGCTGTGGTGGGTGTACGTCTTTTACATTTGTTGTTAATTTTTGATTTGTATAATTGTTTCATTAGATTATATGTTACGTTTTTAAATTCACCTTTGTGGTATGTTTCATTCCTACAAACATCTTTTGGCCTGGTAAAGAGAGAGTAGACCATTCGTTATTTTACAGATTGACTGTGGTTTGACTTTAGGTTTATGCATCTGCCTGTATGTCCTTTTTACTGTAAACCTGTGTGTTTAAGGTTCCCTTCTAATCTAAAAATGCTAGTTGTTTCTTTCTCCATTGTTAATTTTATAATCGGGCATATGTTGTTCAAGCGTCTTCTTGCATTAAGTATATTCACTGCTCAGTGGTGCAATCCCAAACAAAGCTTGATTCAATACAGGTTTCGTGTTTGCGTTGGCGTCCATCTCTAAGGTGTACAGCTTTTCATAAACGCGCTACTAAAAAAACAAAAATAAAATACGCTTTCACACATGGCTCAATAAATATTGTAACGCATGTTTAGACGCATCGTTATGTATCAAATACATACAAATGGATTGCCGGCCGAGTGGCGGGACGCGGTCCGATAGGCGTATAGGCAACCCGCACGACTGGTGGGACTCATTAGAAGGATTACATTGGATATCCTATAAGGCATACTTTCTTTGTGATATTATTTAGATTATCAGGCACAATATAAATTCTACTTTAGCAATTTAGTATGCTATTGTCAGTATAACGTTTACACAACATATCTGAACACTTATTCACTTTACAATGAAGTTGTAAATAGAAGAACGATTTATTTAACTGTACCACTTTTACAGAGATGAATAGTACATTAAAATGTTATATACAATGAAAATGATTAATTTTAACTTTTTCTAGTCACTTATACCACAACAGTCATCTTACACGTTTTAGTTGTAGCCCTTATTTGTTGGCATTTAATGAATTGGTTTTTTTCTTTAGCAACATGGAGACAAAATATTTTACATATCTTGAACGCTATTTATTTTATTATCTTAACTATATAACTATCTACACCAACATCACTGCTGATAATATGGCCTACAAGTGTATTGCTGTAAAATTCCCAAACAATTATTCCCACAATTTTGTAAGTCTGGAACACACGTTCTGTATTTCAGTTATTTATATACACTGTACACAAGTAGGCTTACAGTATATTATATGTTGTCTTGCTCATATTATCATTGTAGTAAAGTGTTAGAGAGGACTTCAAAGCCCTAACTTCACCCCTAAATAAAGGAAATTTTATTGTAATAGTTATTATTATTCCTATGAAATAGTTGTTTACCCGTAATTGCAACTGGTTAAAACTGATAATTTTATAATAAGCCTATAATGGAAAAATGATACATACATAACCATTGCAGACTTTATTTGTCTATCACCAGTGACACCGAAAAAACATGCAGATCATATAAAAAAACCCTCTCAATGAGACAGTGTGCACTAACATATTGCCACTGTATAATCGACTTTCAACTGAGAGCCTTTTGAAAAGTTGCTCTTTAAGTAAGACCCAAAATGCCAACGGCACTATTCATAATCTAATTTGGAGTAAATGTCCCAAAACTTTCCTAGGTAAAAGAGGACTTCAAGCAGCAATAGAGGAATGAATTTATAAAAATACAATGAAGATTACTTAATGATAATTTCAAATCTGCTACAAAGAGCTGGAACTTTACCAGGGAGTAATACCGAGCGCACAATGCAAAAAAAAAAAAAAAAAAAACTAAGATGACCTCAACGAAACTCTCAACGTCTAAGGTTGCGGAAGCTAGGGCAACAGAAAAATTAAAAAAGTATAAAAAACTCAAGTAAGTAGCCCAATTATCAGAGAAGGATAACAATAAAGTACAGGAAGACCTAACATATAGTGCAGGAGAACTTTAAAATAATTACAAGAGTTTCAACTTCAAATGCATTTTTCCGTAAGTTAGTTTTTCTTATTTTACCACACATAAGTTTAAATAAAATTAAAAGCACTACACGCAGAGCTCTTAAATTGTTATTAGACATTCTTCATAGTATAATAAAGGTTTCTGTGTATTAAAAAATATGTACCTTAAAAAATACCAACACAATTCTTTTACATTTTTTATTAAAAAAATGTTTTTTTATATTCTAACGTATAATTTTTTCTAGTTGAGTATAATTTCTATACATTGAAAGACATAAATTATATAAGGAACAAGATTACAACATTTTATTTAGAAAGGATAAGAAGCAAAAAAATTATTTAAACTTCAATAAACCCTTTAAAAATCATAACATTTTATTTGTTTATTTTATTGACCGTCCAAAATAAAGTAAACAAACAAAATAACACCTAGAACCTTTATAATTAGTCCTACTAAATAGTATCACAATAATTAAATAGAAATTATGCAAAAAATAAAAAAAAATATATTAAGTGTAGAGCATCTTAAAAAATGAAAGTATGGCAATTTAAATTGAATGTGATGGATGGTACATTTAAGTTTGCTTGAAAACAGTAATAAATATGTAATTACAGTATAGTTCTCCATTTTACTATTTATTTACAAAAATAAAAAGAAAACTACTTAACGATGAAAGGAAATATTACAATTCTTCACAGAACGACTGTTACAGTTATAGGCAGCACAGAAACAAGCCATCGCAGCAGCCTAAAACATCACAATAATAGCATGTGTCTATGTGAGGCGGCGAGTACAGAGTCCCGCCAGTAAGCCGTGTTTCCCTAGCGACGCACTTTCTACGCCGCGTACAACGCACAACGCCGGAATGGACGTATAGTATAATACGCGGCGTAAAAGTGTTTTCCTACAAGGCGGCTCTATATTCAGTTCAGCTCAGCGTTTTACTCTAGAAAGACGTATGGACAATGAGTTTAAAAAGAAAACAAATATGCGTTTTTGTTTTAATGGACGATTTAGATAAGTGTGATTTTGAAGCTAGTATTTTATCCAAACAGTACTGTAGTGTTAGAAGTAGGCCTAAGTCCAGCGAACACACAATAATGTAGATCTTTTAATTATGATATTTATAAATAAATGAACGTGATATTATAGTAGCCTACTAAAGTTTAATAGTTGCTGAAAAATCAGGTTTTGTAAAACAAAATTAAGAGTTAATTATTATGCATTTTAAATAAACCCACGAACAGTTACATAATAAATTAGTTTTAAACACACCGTACCTGTTTTATTACCCATTACAGCAATCTCTTTTCAGATTAAATCTTTTTTAGAAATATTTTTGAAATGTTCCTCAGTCATGTTCTATAAAATATGATGTCCTGCAACCAACTCAACAAGATGTTCGTCATCTGCTGCAGAAAATTTCGTTTTCACCGAACCGTCGTCCATTCTATTAATCACACACCACGAACTACAACTAACTCAGAACGCTTTTGCTACAAGAATGACGATTGTGCGCGGCGTACAACCGAACTGACTGCTCTGAAGTCAGTCGCCCAATTACGTCCATCAAAACACGCCGGCGCACAACCGAAAAACGCTTCTAGGAAAACAGTCTAGTGGCTTCCATGTGTATGACTGGGCAGCGCACATTATGCGTTGTGCGCGGCGTAGAAAGTGCGTCGCTAGGAAAACACGGCTTGGAGTTGCGCCGTGCCGTGTCTGTGGCAAGCCACGCGGCGACAATTGGCGATGCAGTTCTCTTATATAGATAATTGGTTTATACAAGCAGGCTAAATGGCTAAACCATCACTAGCACACAGGTGGGTTGCGTGGCTACGAGTTTGCCCTCGAGATCGATTAGCATACGAAAAGGTAAGATGCTTGAATTCTTGAATTGAACATACTTAAGATATGATTGGTACATGCATATTTAGACTAAGAAATCATTTTTCCGTGAGGCCAAAGTCCGAAATTCTTGTACAAGCCAACCAATTTGTGTAGCATCTATAATCAACTTATGTAGCCACCGGTTACTTAACCGATTAAAACCCGTCATCATTTTGGGTAGCAACCATGATCAGCTTGAATAGTACTTATTATCAGCTTGGGGTAGCGCCTCAGAACAACTTTGTAGAATCCGTGATCAATTAGGGAGATATGGGTTTCAGGACGAAGCCCTCAACGTGCGCAAGTAGTCCATATAATAAGACCCACCCACCCATACACGCACGATGGTAAAGACCCACCCACCCATACACGCACGATGGTAAAGACCCACCCACCCATACACGCACGATGGTAAAGACCCACCCACCCATACACGCACGATGGTAAAGACCCACCCTCCCATACACGCACGATGGTAAAGACCCACCCACCCATACACGCACGATGGTAAAGCCCCATCCGGTCATGCATACAATCCACCCTTCAAAGGTAGATTTAAAAAAGCAGGTTGTATCAATATTCATTAAAAACACAAAAGAAAAACAAAGAAAAGTTTAGGAGAAAGAGTTGTACCTTGGTTCACTCAACGCTGTGCTGCTACCTAGCGGAGTATAGGAGGTCGTAGTTTAGTGGTTGGCAATTAATTGTATTGTGGATTATGGAATCAAGTTGCTATGAGAAGTGGTTTTGAAGAAAATTAATATTTTATGTTTTAAGATACAAAAAGTAAATATTTTAATTTGATTTTAAAGATTTTTACTTTTGATAGCTTAGGTCAACTGAGAATAACTGATACAGATAAATAGAGCACGTTATATTGTACAGTACATTTCTGTATTTAACCTTCCTTGTTAGTATAACCTTTAAACAATCCATGTGAATATTTAATAAAAATGGCGATATTTTGTACCTTGGGTTGATTCAAGGTACTATTTTGTATAAAAAATGTTTTCATTAATTTTAAATGTCTGTAGTTATTAATAAGCCAACCCATTAAAAAACAAATTAGCCTATGTCATATTTCAAATAAGTTTATTTATTGTGTTTTTAACCTAAAATAGGTGCACTTTGAAAAAATCTATGGTAAAGGACATAAACCAAGGTACAACATAGGGTGAACCAAGGTACATCGTGCAGTTGTACCTTGGTTCACCTTGCAGACTACTTTAAAAAACAAACATTAAGGTATAAGAAGTGTACCTACACAAAGGACAAACATTAAGGTATCAGAAGTGTACCTACACAAAGGACAAACATTAAGGTATCAGAAGTGTACCTACACAAAGGACAAACATTAAGGTATCAGAAGTGTACCTACACAAAGGACAAACATTAAGGTATCAGAAGTGTACCTACACAAAGGACAAACATTGAGGTATCAGAAGTGTACCTACACAAAGGACAAACATTCTAGTTATATATTAAAGTATCAGAAGTGTACCTACACAAAGGACAAACATTCTAGTTATATATTAAGCTATCAGAAGTGTACCTACACAAAGGACAAACATTCTAGTTATATATTAAGGTATCAGAAGTGTATTTACATAAAGGACAAACATTCTAGTTATATATTAAGGTATCAGAAGTGTATCTACTTAACCCTTGATTACAAAACATATTTTAGAGTCACGTATTCACAAAACTATCGTAAAATTTACTACTATCTTTGTTTTTTTTTTAAGTATTGATTTTACACCAAGATAATTGATTTAAACCTATGTTTACATAGTCTGGGCATTATATAACTAGAATTTAATAAGAATAATAGTATATTAATGACTATATGTATCCTATAAATATTTTTTCCGATGCTTTCAATTTAAGCTACAATATGTAAGGGTTTCGAAAAAAAACAAAAAAATAACCAAAATTATTTTATTTTCCATAATTATGACAAAAATCAAAAAGTTTATTATAGATACTAGTAAAAAAACATATTTTTTTTATTATTTTGCAAAAAACTCATAATTAGGTGGAACCATCAAGTTACAGATCGTTTGTAGTTCATAAAATTGCTCAATGTCCTTCATTGCATGCAACACAAGTTGTAGCTTTATGTTGAACACATATTGCATGATTACAATGCTTACAGTAGGTAGTGGTCATTCTTCTCAAGTTTGAAGGGCAATAAAAACACACTTTCCTCGTTCCTGGTGGTGGGGCTTGGCCGGGATTGTCGGGTATTCCCAAAACGCATGGGAATTTAATATGAGAAAGAAATATGAAGAATAAAGATAAATCCCAATAAATATAAATAAAATAATATATATAATTAATAAATACCAATAAATATAAATAAAAAGAATAAATAAATCCCAAAATTTAATATGAGAAAGAAAAATCACTCATTCACAAAACTATCGTAAAATTTACTACGCGAGGGTAGGTAGGCATAGATAGACGTGCCGCAGGAAACTGACGGATCGTCCCTGACCTTGACCGGCAATTATAGGAAGCTACTGGGAGGGGGGTTGCGCCCGGCCCGTCAACTACTTCAATATGACAGATTTCAATTACCTGATTCGTAATTTTTACGAAAGATTTGTAATTAAGGGATAAAGGACAAACATTCTAGTTATATATTAAGGTATCAGAAGTGTACCTACACAAAGGACAAACATTCTAGTTATATATTAAATAGCGTAGATTCTATTGTATTGATCGAAATAAATAATAATTAAATATTCTTTAGTAAAAACATTAAAAATGAAGAAACGAACCAAGTACAACCCTTCCTCTATCTTAATTTTGTATTTATTGTATTTAAAGAACAATGAGTAAAACAACTTCCTCAAAAAAGACTACAAATTAGCAGTGCTACCATACCTTAGACATTTCAGAAGCAATGGCACTTGTCTATGTTCAATCAACACGTGGTAGCTGATCGAGGAAAGAGTCAATATCTTGGTATAAACCATTACATACCGTTGCAAGTGCATCATTCGTGCATATAAGCACTCTGGCGTGATGACGGGCGGCCCTGGATCATTGTCATTACGACAAGATGACTCCATCCTCCTCCAGCCGATGAATGTCCCCGATGTCCATAATTACACCAGTTAGAGCAAGTAATAGCGCGTCGCTGGAAGATCACGTATCGCCAAGGTTTTGTTGAACGGTTATGGCCGAGTCTGATTGGGTTCAAACACTGTAGATCTCCGAAGAAAGATAGCAAGATCGGTCTTGATACAAAATACATGGTTAGGACTAAATGGAAAAGTATTTAGTAGGCCTATTGGTATTTTATTTACACGTAACAATTGGACTCATAAAATAAAAACTATAATAAATATTAGTATTTTTTTTATTAATATAATATTGTATTTGATAAAAAATCCTCAATACAATTTCAAGTCACATATTTTTGGATAACTCTGCATGCAGGTTTAGGACTTCATTTGGCTCAGATATCTGGATGAAAATATAAGTATTTGGCTTTAGCATCAGACTTAAAATTCTTTAAAATAATTTAAATCTGATAAAACTGTTAACAGTTGATAAGGCTTTCCCGCTAGCTTTATTTTCATCTATACATGAGCTTAGAAAAGACCAAACAGAGATGTTTATTTGTCTAAGTAATATATTTCTATACATCCCTTAAGCAAATGTATGTTATGTTCTCCAACTTATCAATCCAATTAATTAATTGTTATAGGAAAACCAAATGACCACCATCTCATTAGCTGATTAGTTTGGTATGCCAAACACATGAGATGTAAAAGAAAAAGTTATCTATTTGTACACAAAATAGGAGCGAAACCGGAAAATAAAAAAATGTTTTTAACCGAAAAGATAAATTTACTTAACTTTTAAAAACAAAAGATAGATAGGATCATATAAATACGTTTAACAATATTTTGTAAAAAAAATACGTTTTAATTAGGAAAACTTTAGGAGAATAGTTACATGTAAGATTTGAACAGATCCATATCTTAACTAACAACAAAGACACCTGACAATAAAAGTAAACAACATAAACGATATATGTACCGTAAATGTTGTTCTTGTTTTTTTTTTTTTTTTTTTTTTTTTTTATTAAAAACACACTTTTCACGAAAATAAGCTAACATACCCAAACTAATAAACATATTCTTGATTAAATTGAAGAATAATGATTAATTGAGGTGCCTGGCCTCCAAGGTGGCTGCCAGTCATCTATCTAGAGGGGAAAATTTTTTTGTGGTTAATGGAGGTTATCATTTTTTGGTGTTACCATCGCGCTTATATTCGTCATCAGCAATTTACCAGGAAAGTAGTATTTCCGTAGTATATTTTTGGTTTTTGAAAATTCGCGTTTAATAAAACGCTTGAATTTAACAAAAACGCGTTTAAACTAAGTCTTTTAAATGACGGAAATAGTAAAAAAATACTAACATTTGTAAGATTGGATCAAATTTTTATTGTTGAAACAAGTGATTCCTGCTGAATAAAAGGCCTGCAGGAATCATATTTTTCTCATAAAAACTGATTCTCGATCTCATAAAACCGTGGGCAATTCTTTAATCATTTCTCACAGCGTTTTTGTATTCCAAGAGGTGAAAAAAACTGCAAAGTTACCAAAAAAAGGCTTTACTGAAAACGATACATATAGTGAACAACACGTGACTAAACCTCTCACACATTTCAATGTTCTTTAATGAAAGCACTCTAAAAACACTTCCTGTATATCACTTGGGTGTAATCAATCAGTAATTCCAGCTTATTACAAAGTAATATATTATACTGAAATATACATTAATTACAAAACTGTAATTGTTAGTATAAAAACTCACCCGACTTGCCGACTTTAGCACTGCCTAGAACCACCACGCGGATCCTGTTCAGGTTGGTCATAGTGGCCCCAATGGTGAAACCTGCCAATCAGGAAAGGAAACTCATATTAGTTCCTTATTAATTGGTTCAACACTTCTCATTACAGTATCGTCACATCAGGCATAATGTAAATCAACACTACCGACACTCGTTAGCATAAACTGATGGGTTGCTAGATCATACAATACGTGAACTAAGTGTTACTCATAGTTACAATTTCTTCAATCAATTTTTATTAATCAAATTGTAACTATACAAATGAATTCAGCATATTATCCTGAGTATTTGTTATGTTATAAATATTTTTGAGTATAACAACGCAATATGCTCCTGTCAGACTATTTGTAAACTTACATAAATCATTAAAAAATTTTAATGAATCCCACCTTTCATTCACATACAACTGAAAAATGTATACTTTTGTTTGTGATTTACGTTTTATGTAGATGTATATCTCTCAGTCAGCAATAATTATAGGAAAGTGATATAAAGTAGTTTGTAATGTGCATGATATAAAGTAAATAACTAGAAGACACAACTGATTCAACTAACTGTCTAAACAATCTAGCATTTTTTGTTTGTTTGTATTTATGATATAAATAAACAATGACTTATAATAATACAGTAAACATGGTTAAACCTAGAAAGATTACATAGAAAGATAATATATTAACTTAACATTGGTTTTATTGTATCAAGGTTCTATGATATAGTTCCATAAAATGTACCCTGCCCGCGTGGTAGTTGAGGTGGTGTTGGGGGGGGGGGGCACTTTGATATAGGAGGGACACAGCTTATTAAAAATAACATATAAGATGGGTTAATCAACTAATTTTAAGAAGAAAATTTAATTTATAACTTGTCATTTAAATATCCCCTGATGAGTTATAGACCATCAAATATTAAAATTTTCACTCCGAAATTCATATTTCGTAACAGTAATTTTTTTTAATATCTCAAAAAGTGTTTAACTTTCGTAACAATGTATAAGGCTATATTTAAATCTATTACATGAACCTTTTGGATTATTTTCTCATTTTTTACGATTGACAAAGGCTACATATGGCATTTTAAAGATGACGCTTTCGTCAATAAATAAAATAACGGGCTGATTCAACGTGAATATTCACACACATTAACGGTCTGTGTATTTATCATTATCATCTGATAAAGGGTAGTTCATGTAACTGTGAGATGTACACAGAGAGAGTATAGCTAAGAGCTTAAGTCGATCGTGTAAAGTCACTGTCACAGTCTGTGTATTTATCATTATCATCTGATAAAGGGTAGTTCATGTAACTGTGAGATGTACACAGAGAGAGTATAGCTAAGAGCTTAAGTCGATCGTGTAAAGTCACAGTCTGTGTATTTATCATTATCATCTGATAAAGGGTAGTTCATGTAGCTGTGAGATGTACACAGAGAGAGTATAGCTAAGAGCTTAAGTCGATCGTGTAAAGTCACAGTCTGTGTATTTATCATTATCATCTGATAGAGGGTAGTTCATGTAACTGTGAGATGTACACAGAGAGAGTATAGCTAAGAGCTTAAGTCGATCGTGTAAAGTCACTGTCACAGTCTGTGTATTTATCATTATCATCTGATAAAGGGTAGTTCATGTAGCTGTGAGGTGTACACAGAGAGAGTATAGCTAAGAGCTTAAGTCGATCGTGTAAAGTCACTGTCACAGTCTGTGTATTTATCATTATCATCTGATAAAGGGTAGTTCATGTAGCTGTGAGGTGTACACAGAGAGAGTATAGCTAAGAGCTTAAGTCGATCGTGTAAAGTCACAGTCTGTGTATTTATCATTATCATCTGATAAAGGGTAGTTCATGTAACTGTGAGATGTACACAGAGAGAGTATAGCTAAGAGCTTAAGTCGATCGTGTAAAGTCACTGTCACAGTCTGTGTATTTATCATTATCATCTGATAAAGGGTAGTTCATGTAGCTGTGAGGTGTACACAGAGAGAGTATAGCTAAGAGCTTAAGTCGATCGTGTAAAGTCACAGTCTGTGTATTTATCATTATCATCTGATAAAGGGTAGTTCATGTAGCTGTGAGGTGTACACAGAGAGAGTATAGCTAAGAGCTTAAGTCGATCGTGTAAAGTCACTGTCTGTGTATTTATCATTATCATCTGATAAAGGGTAGTTCATGTAACTGTGAGGTGTACACAGAGAGAGTATAGCTAAGAGCTTAAGTCGATCGTGTAAAGTCACTGTCACAGTCTGTGTATTTATCATTATCATCTGATAAAGGGTAGTTCATGTAGCTGTGAGGTGTACACAGAGAGAGTATAGCTAAGAGCTTAAGTCGATCGTGTAACGTCACAGTCTGTGTATTTATCATTATCATCTGATAAAGGGTAGTTCATGTAACTGTGAGGTGTACACAGAGAGAGTATAGCTAAGAGCTTAAGTCGATCGTGTAAATTCACTGTCACAGTCTGTGTATTTATCATTATCATCTGATAAAGGGTAGTTCATGTAGCTGTGAGATGTACACAGAGAGAGTATAGCTAAGAGCTTAAGTCGATCGTGTAAAGTCACAGTCTGTGTATTTATCATTATCATCTGATAGAGGGTAGTTCATGTAGCTGTGAGATGTACACAGAGAGAGTATAGCTAAGAGCTTAAGTCGATCGTGTAAAGTCACTGTCAGAGTCTGTGTATTTATCATTATCATCTGATAAAGGGTAGTTCATGTAGCTGTGAGGTGTACACAGAGAGAGTATAGCTAAGAGCTTAAGTCGATCGTGTAAAGTCACTGTCACAGTCTGTGTATTTATCATTATCATCTGATAAAGGGTAGTTCATGTATCTGTGAGGTGTACACAGAGAGAGTATAGCTAAGAGCTTAAGTCGATCGTGTAAAGTCACAGTCTGTGTATTTATCATTATCATCTGATAAAGGGTAGTTCATGTAACTGTGAGGTGTACACAGAGAGAGTATAGCTAAGAGCTTAAGTCGATCGTGTAAAGTCACTGTCACAGTCTGTGTATTTATCATTATCATCTGATAAAGGGTAGTTCATGTAGCTGTGAGATGTACACAGAGAGAGTATAGCTAAGAGCTTAAGTCGATCGTGTAAAGTCACAGTCTGTGTATTTATCATTATCATCTGATAGAGGGTAGTTCATGTAGCTGTGAGATGTACACAGAGAGAGTATAGCTAAGAGCTTAATTCGATCGTGTAAAGTCACTGTCACAGTCTGTGTATTTATCATTATCATCTGATAAAGGGTAGTTCATGTAGCTGTGAGGTGTACACAGAGAGAGTATAGCTAAGAGCTTAAGTCGATCGTGTAAAGTCACTGTCACAGTCTGTGTATTTATCATTATCATCTGATAAAGGGTAGTTCATGTATCTGTGAGGTGTACACAGAGAGAGTATAGCTAAGAGCTTAAGTCGATCGTGTAAAGTCACAGTCTGTGTATTTATCATTATCATCTGATAAAGGGTAGTTCATGTAACTGTGAGGTGTACACAGAGAGAGTATAGCTAAGAGCTTAAGTCGATCGTGTAAAGTCACTGTCACAGTCTGTGTATTTATCATTATCATCTGATAGAGGGTAGTTCATGTAGCTGTGAGATGTACACAGAGAGAGTATAGCTAAGAGCTTAAGTCGATCGTGTAAAGTCACAGTCTGTGTATTTATCATTATCATCTGATAGAGGGTTGTTCATGTAGCTGTGAGATGTACACAGAGAGAGTATAGCTAAGAGCTTAAGTCGATCGTGTACAGTCACAGTCTGTGTATTTATCATTATCATCTGATAGAGGGTAGTTCATGTAGCTGTGAGATGTACACAGAGAGAGTATAGCTAAGAGCTTAAGTCGATCGTGTTATGTCACAGTCTGTGTATTTATCATTATCATCTGATAGAGGGTAGTTCATGTAGCTGTGAGATGTACACAGAGAGAGTATAGCTAAGAGCTTAAGTCGATCGTGTAAAGTCACAGTCTGTGTATTTATCATTATCATCTGATAGAGGGTAGTTTATGTAGCTGTGAGATGTACACAGAGAGAGTATAGCTAAGAGCTTAAGTCGATCGTGTAAAGTCACTGTCACAGTCTGTGTATTTATTATTATCATCTGATAAAGGGTAGTTCATGTAGCTGTGAGATGTACACAGAGAGAGTATAGCTAAGAGCTTAAGTCGATCGTGTAAAGTCACTGTCACAGTCTGTGTATTTATCATTATCATCTGATAGAGGGTAGTTCATGTAGCTGTGAGATGTACACAGAGAGAGTATAGCTAAGAGCTTAAGTCGATCGTGTAAAGTCACAGTCTGTGTATTTATCATTATCATCTGATAGAGGGTAGTTCATGTAGCTGTGAGATGTACACAGAGAGAGTATAGCTAAGAGCTTAAGTCGATCGTGTAAAGTCACTGTCACAGTCTGTGTATTTATCATTATCATCTGATAGAGGGTAGTTCATGTAGCTGTGAGATGTACACAGAGAGAGTATAGCTAAGAGCTTAAGTCGATCGTGTAAAGTCACAGTCTGTGTATTTATCATTATCATCTGATAAAGGGTAGTTCATGTAGCTGTGAGATGTACACAGAGAGAGTATAGCTAAGAGCTTAAGTCAATCGTGTAAAGTCACTGTCACAGTCTGTGTATTTATCATTATCATCTGATAAAGGGTAGTTCATGTAGCTGTGAGATGTACACAGAGAGAGTATAGCTAAGAGCTTAAGTCGATCGTGTAAAGTCACTGTCACAGTCTGTGTATTTATCATTATCATCTGATAAAGGGTAGTTCATGTAGCTGTGAGATGTACACAGAGAGAGTATAGCTAAGAGCTTAAGTCGATCGTGTAAAGTCACAGTCTGTGTATTTATCATTATCATCTGATAAAGGGTAGTTCATGTAGCTGTGAGATGTACACAGAGAGAGTATAGCTAAGAGCTTAAGTCGATCGTGTAAAGTCACAGTCTGTGTATTTATCATTATCATCTGATAGAGGGTAGTTCATGTAACTGTGAGATGTACACAGAGAGAGTATAGCTAAGAGCTTAAGTCGATCGTGTAAAGTCACAGTCTGTGTATTTATCATTATCATCTGATAGAGGGTAGTTCATGTAGCTGTGAGATGTACACAGAGAGAGTATAGCTAAGAGCTTAAGTCGATCGTGTAAAGTCACAGTCTGTGTATTTATCATTATCATCTGATAAAGGGTAGTTCATGTAACTGTGAGATGTACACAGAGAGAGTATAGCTAAGAGCTTAAGTCGATCGTGTAAAGTCACTGTCACAGTCTGTGTATCTCCCATATCATATGATAAAGGGTAGTTCCTGTAACTGTGAGATGTACACAGAGAGAGGATAGCTAAGATCTTAAGTCAATCGTGTAAAGTCACTGTCACAGTCTTTGAATCTCCCATTATCATCTAATAAACGGTAGTTCATGTAATTGTGATATGTAGGCTAAACGCAGACATTAAAGCAATGAACTTAAGTCCATCGTGTAAAGTCACTGGTTCAGTCTGTGTATCTCCCATTATCATCTGATAAAAAGTAGTTCCTGTAACTGTGAGATTTAGGCTAAACACAGACAGTATAGCTACGAACACAGTATAGTCCATCGTGTAAAGTCACTGTCACAGTCTGTGTATATCCCATTATCATCTAATAAAAGGTAGTTCAAGTAACTGTGAGCTTTAGGCTAAATGCAGACAGTATAGCTATGAGCTTAAGTCGATCGTGTAAAGTCACTGTCACAATCTGTGTATCTCCCATTGTCATATGATAAAGTGTAGTTTCTGTAATTGTGAGATGTACACACAGAGAATACAACTGTAAACCTACTGTGGCTCGTGTAAAGTCACTGTCACAGCCTGTGTGTCTCTCATTGTCATGTAACAGACGGTATTTTATGTAGCAGTGAGATGTACACACAAAGAGTATAGTTATAAGCCTACTATGGCCCATGTTAAGTCACTGTCACAGTCTGTGTGTCTCTCATTGTCATGTAATAGACGGTAGTTTATGTAGCAGTGAGATGTACACACAAAGAGTATAGTTATAAGCCTACTATGGCCAATGTTAAGTCACTGTCACAGTCTGTGTGTCTCTCATTGTCATGTAATAGACGGTAGTTTATGTAGCAGTGAGATGTACACACAAAGAGTATAGTTATAAGCCTAATGTGGCTTCTCTACAGTCACATTCACAAACAGTGTGTACATCTCACTGCTACATAAACTATCGTCTATTACATGACAATGAGAGACACACAGACTGTGACAGTGACTTAACATGGGCCATAGTAGGCTCATAGCTATACTCTCTGTGTGTACATCTCACAGCTACATAAACTACCGTCTATTACATGACAATGAGAGACACACAGACTGTGACAGTGACTTAACATGGGCCACATAAGGCTTATAGCTATACTCTCTGTGTGTACATCTCGTTGCTACATGAATTACGCTCCATTTAACGAACTAAACTAATATCAGTGTATTAGTTTAGTTTTCAGTAAATATTATGTCTAGAGAAGTTGTGAACTTTCTCCCAACATTGTTAGCGTGATGGCTAAGTGTTTAAGGCTTCGCAATGTTGAGTCCTAGGTACAAGCGAGTTTGCGAGTGTGTCTGCCTGCAGACCGACGTTTACTGGCGAGTAAATTATAAGAATAATACTGTATTGAGAAAATGGTATTAATAAGTGAATAATTTTTTAACGTCTCCGAAGATTTACTTTTAGTTTTTTAAGATTTACTGATAAGCTTAAATCATATTGAGAAGTCGGTTGCAGTCTGGGCTAACTAACTGTAATACAGTATACTGTAGTTATTTCTTGTGAATAAATGTAATAGTATTACTGTTATATATATGATTATTCAGCATAAGGGTCTATAAAGTAACGGTCCAATCTCTCATCTGCTCCAGGCTCGACTAATATAAATTATTAGAGGATTATTATGATAGTTTAATAATGGCTTTGAATCTTCTTATATAATTATAAAAAATATTGTATTTAAACAAACATATCAAAATCAGCTATGGTGAGATAGGATGGACTTTGGTATGAGACTGTATAATGTGGATAGAAATAATAATTAGTGCCATTGTCATTTTGTTATTTGTGTTACTTGGACACCAGAAAAAATCTTCCATCAATCCTTTTGACAATATCCTTAGAATGATCCATAAAATATGTTTATAGGAATACATCTAGCCATTAACAATATTGTTTGGTAAGACCTAATATTAAATTTAACTATTAGCTATACAGGGGATTTTGTTTTTAAAGACGATTTAAAATAAATATTTTAAGTAAAAAAAAAAAAAAAAAAAGCCCGCCACCATTTTCCAACATTGCAGACTAATTTTTTTCTCATAGATCACCCTGTAATTTATGATTGTTATAGATATAAATAGTCATTTTAAGGTTTTCTATATTTTGTTTAATAACTTAGATATGAGTGCTCAAAATTTTTAGATTCCTTATGGAGCTAACCATTCAGAAGACAAATTTTTAAATATGCATTCTAAAAAATTATCTAAACTGCAAACATTACAACATTTATTTGGAAAATGTATGCTTAGCCATTCTTTTTCCTCGATTTAATATTATAGTGTATTCAATTATAACACACAGAAATTGAAATAATTATGTCACTATTTTGCCACAGATAAATTGATTTTGACAACACTGTTATCATTATCAATCGATTTCTAATAAAGATCAACAGCTTGAATTGAAAGTTGACTTAAACAGCTTATAACTGATTATGTAAATAATAATTTAGCACATAATGCACAATAAATCTGCATCAGTGCATAAAACCCTGTGTCATTATATTTATTTTTTAAGACGAAATAATGTAAAATTCTACATTAAAAATATATGTTAACAATCCTAGAAAAATCTGCAAATACGTAACTTCTTTAGAAAACACATATTCGTAAATATTTTGGTTCACGTTAGTGACTATTTTTTTACACACACACACACACGCACGCACGCACGCACGCACGCACGCACGCACACACACACACACACACACACACACACACACACACACACACTAGCACACACACACACTAGCACACACACACACACACACACACACACACACACACACACACACACACACACACACACACACACACACACACACACACACACACACACACACACACACACACACACACACATGCCTTTTGATGCTAAGCACATATTACATGAGTGTTGTCCAGACAAAAAGTAAATAAGAGGATATATTGAATAATAACATGTATATGTAGCCTAGTGACTTACACACACATTCTTTAAACACCACCTTTAGGCACTTTATAAGGAGGAGTGTGTAATTTGAGTTTTACAAAGCACTTTATACAAAGGACCATTAACTATAATCAAGTGAGTTGCGCATGAGCTCCTTAGTCCATACATGTTGCGCTGTATACAGGACTTAAGATGTGATGTTTGTAACGTGCTCAATTCATGGCATGAGAAGGTCAAGTAATGTACTTAAATATAGACCAACGGCATCTTATATCTTCAGAAGTACAGACAGATTTCATAACTTATAGTTAATGATTAGTATGTTCAAACATGGGGACAAACTCGTACGAAAGTTATATCAAACACTAGAAACATTGGAAAAAGGCAAATGAGTGAAACAATTTTAAGGAAGGAACATTTATGTAGGTATAATCAGACTCAATTAGAATGAGTAGGAAATGTAGGGAGTGTGTTATAAAATAGGTAAATTTGCCAGGAAAATAAACTAGATTGGCTATGTTTGATTTGTAATAACATACTGTATTTAGCATATTAGCAGCATATACACTGTGTAGTAGAAGTTGGCGAGTTGATGAAAATACTCAACGTGTCACAGTTCGTGGTCTACTGTTTAGTAGTGGAGGAACAATTTGCCTCGGAATCTTTTGACAAGATGAGCAACGGAAGGCAAAGACCAAGGATCTCACGGTTCCCGGAATATGGGATAGGATAATGGAACATAAGACGCTGCTAGTGGACAATTCAACTATAGGCCTACTCTTTTGTGAGAAGGGCCTATATATTTCATAAGTGCTTTAATAATAAATATAAGTTGTAGAGTGTAGAGTGAACGATCAAAAAGTCAACCTTAATATTAATCCAAAATGGAGTTTTTTTTTCTCAAGAGATCGTAATTTGTTAAGTGCGAAACGTTTAATAAATGAATAAAATAAACGTAATATGAAGGTTTTTATACAGACAACTATTGGGATTGAACTAACAGACGTTCAAAATCTCCTTTTACAGACGTAAAGTATTGGGAGTAAAACCCTCTTAACACACTTTAAAACGTAAGTGACACTAAATAGATTTATCTACCATTTGTCTTTGTTGTCAACGTTTCTATGATAATATGATATTGCTAAGATATGAAGGCTCTGTCATCTAATAATCAGCACGTTTCTTCTCAGTATTTGACCAGCACCAGGACTTTGTTTGGATTGCATTATTCGTAGCCAGTTGATAAGGCCTTTTGAAAGTGCATAATTAATATTTGTAGCCTACTTTTATGTTAATAGTGAGGATTATATTTATAGAGAGGATACAATCAAGTAAAATTATATTTTCGAAGACACAAAGGTATGTATTGCCTACAGTTAGATTATAAGATAACTCTATAATATGGTATACTTTAAGTATAGTAAGTAAGTTTAGGATATTATTTGCTTATAAGAGTTTATGTATTGCTTGGTCAATCAAGAAAAGGAGATAAATATTTATAGTTATTTGTAAGCTTGAGAAGAGTTTGAAGCAGATAAAAGTTAGTCATTTAAATAATTGTGCTAAAGTAGACGGAGCTTAACTTAAAAAATAAATGGTTTGCCCGCAAAAAATAAATAAATAAA
Source organism: Stictocephala bisonia (assembly GCA_035578905.1). Taxonomy (NCBI): domain Eukaryota; kingdom Metazoa; phylum Arthropoda; class Insecta; order Hemiptera; family Membracidae; genus Stictocephala; species Stictocephala bisonia. Next base: position 435,895 of record JAQJVL010000398.1, on the reverse strand, counting down.
AATATTTTTACATGGTCTGGAAAGTTAATTCAAAACTGCTCGTTTTTCATTGTATCATGAGACCATTTTGACACAAACAACGTGTTTAATTGCACATTATTGATATTGATTAATAATTAATTGAGGTAAGTAATCACTCAAATTGTGGTAATCTTAATTATGGTAATATTTACTAGTTCAGTTACAGTAGATCGAAGAATAACTACTATGTTTAATAGTTCATGTATTAACCAGAAGGGTTCACACATTCGTATATCGTGGTGAAGGAAGTTTTTTAACTGACATTCCATATAATCTATTAATTACAGTTTAACAGTGGATTGGTAATTAAGTCTATGGACATTATTTTGAGTTCCATTGCACTTTTATATCGAGACATCCAGTATATAGAATTAAATATTCTAACGCCTATAGAAGACAGACTAGCTGCTGAAGAAATCGCACCAGTTACAGCATGGACAGAACTACTTGCATACCACCCTATCAACATTGTAGGAAACACAATAAATTGTTTTGCATTTATCCTTCCTCGTCAAAGCGAGAGTTCATAGTTTGTTCATACTATGACACTTTGTATCTTTACAGCAGCTCTAACTTAGAGAATCCGTCACCTTAGCAATGAATAACCTAAAAAAGCCGAAGAACATATTAGATATAGTCAAACAGTACATTACCTCGTAAAGTGTTATCCAAAGACGTTTGGGTAGTCAGTAACCCGCACTATACACAAACACTCACTAAGCCATTCTATGAAAGTGTAAATCAGGGAATTATTTCAGAAAATAAATTGATACTCAGTGCTAAAAGTACCTTTTGATGAAGCAATTTGATTACAAAGTGCTATAAAACACTAAAAATTATTTATTAGCTTTGTAAAACAGGAAACAGGAGCACCTGTAATCTCCGGCATTCAAGTCTCCACAAAAAACACCGCGTTGTTCTCTTACACGTGGTTATGACTGTAAACATCTACGGTCGCACGTTTCTACGATAGCGAACGGCAAGCGGTCGTCGACTGACCAGGTCGGCGCACGAGCGGCTGTTTACATGCACTCCTAGCGCTCCCACCTCGGTGTGGTCATTGCGGCAACTAAGAGTCCACCAACCAGTTGCAGTTTTTGCCTGCCATCCGTCTCTTCTGCAGAGTCTGCACTCAGCAGATAAATCTGTGGGATACTTTTGCTCACGAGCCAATCTTTCTGGCGGGCGTGACAGCTCCTTTCATTGATAGATCGCAGCAACAGAACCTCATCAACTGGATCATGAGGACTGGAAGAGATTAGTGCTTTCTATATCTTCCCTGTAATGCCTTTCTAAATCTGTTAACGCGTTTTAGGTTGTATTTCGCTGTTGTACTTTAATAACTAAATCTCATAATGAACTGCGAAGTAGTAATTGAAAGTCTGCAAATTTACGCTGCACAACCGATACTGTTATAAAAATGTTTAAAGAAACTGTTAAATGTGCACATGTTGTGGTGATTAACTATTTATTCCCAGCTGTGTATATTAGTCAGAAAAGAATGTTAGATTCTTATATCACCCAGAATTTCCAAATTGTTAGTTTTAGATTTGTTACCCCACTGTGTAAAAATTAAGATTTGAGATTACAACACTTAAATAACGATTCAACGAGTAACAAGGAACATTTATGGTTTCAATTCTTAGGTTTCTTTAATGTTTAATCATGCACTTACAAGCCGACAAAGGCTTTTGTATAGACAGACAAAGGAACCATTCTTGATGAATGGCTACACAGATCATAAAGCTAAGAAATAATACGGCTGTAAGTGTATGAGTGCACCATTCAATATCACCGTACGTCTGTTGAATATATCAACACATTTAATTTCTATGTCTCTCATAGCAACCAATACACCAACCCCTTATACTTAAAGTGGTGATAAACATCAGTATAGTACATGGGACGCGGACAAAGTATCCCAACGACAACCTGGACCATCTTCTAAAATCCATTTAGTACAAAGTGAGCCAAAGACAAATTGAACCACTCAGGAATGTGGTCCAGTTTGTCCGTTCACGAAAAGACAACCTGGGCCACCTTGGAATGTAGCTCGCTGCGGACAAAATGTCCCAACGAGAAACTGAGCCACCCTAGAATGTGGTCCAGGTTGCCTGTGACAAGAAAAGACAAATAGAACCATTTTAGGTTTTTAATGTGACTGTACAAGCAACATAGTATATACGGTGTTGAAATAAATAATATAATAACACAATTAATAAGTTAATTGTTTACAAATCTTAATTGAATATTAACCGATTAAAAGAACATGAATGTATAAGCAAAGAAAATATAGGCTAATCCTTGACATTTTACAATTATTTTCGGACGCTGTATAGGCTACAATTTTTATTTTACATGATATGCTATGTATAGTTAGGCATATTGTTCAAATGAGCGTTGACTTTCATCTGATTCCAAATTTCAGGGTTAAACATAGTAAACAGAATTAAAGTCTCTTAAAGTACGTGTTCATCATTTTCTAGAAATATTTCATCCAGCATTAATAATAACATGAAAATACCGTTGTACTGATATTTGTCTTCACTACTGATTTGATATTCTTCAAACATCTTAAGAAGTTAAGCTCAACTATAGCACTTAAGCCGAATCTGAGTATAACATAGTGTCATGCTTCTTTTTTAGCTTTTACCATTGTTGGAGTTTTTCATTTCTTGCCCAAATGTATTACTGTCATCACTTCACAGTGAGAGTCAGTTGGCCACATAATTAATACACATCCATGGGTTGGTTCACACACTTGACCATCCATATCTGTCTGCTGATGTGTTGATTTAGCACAGTTAAATATTATTAGTAGAGTTAAATATAAAGTTAAACCTCTTTAAAAAAATGATTTTTCATTTGTTTACATAGTTATAAAAGTTGTAAAATTAAGTTTGTAAATTTATTTCGATTTTTAGCTGTAAAACAATTAAAAAGTTAATGATTTAAGAAAAGTATAGTTTTATTCATAATAAGATAAAATCAACTTTACGATAATTAAACGTCTACTAATTTTTGTACTATATAAAATATAACTTTTAATGATTTAAAAAAATATTTATTTGTTATACAACATATTTTGTAAGTATGCCAAAACACTCATTTATACTCATATCTTAACGATCGGCGTTTGAAGAATAAATAAATAACAACATATAGTATGCGTACGTAAATACACATTGTAAATAAGTTACAACAAAGTTAGACTTCGGGGATTTTTATAATTATATCACCCAGCATAAATAAATTTGTTAGATAGTTGGAAAATACGTGGATAATATTTTTCAACTTTTAACAATAAATATCATTGTTTTGCATCAAATTAAACTAGAATTTTCTCAGATCTACAGGTGTAAATTGATTAATAAGTTTAAACCATTTTTACCATGCATGATGATACAGTTTTTAAGTAACCTATTTATTAGAGAAAAAACTTACTAGTCCAGGTAGATTTTAGGTAGGTTTTATTCCAACCCTATTGTCAATTAGGGTTAATAGTGAAATTAATGGCGAAATTGTACTTTTATTTAATTTATTTTATCCCCACATCTTATACATTTTTTATTTCTTAGACTTCAAATAGCAGCATTTTACCATAGAAACATGTAAGGAGAAATATCTGTTAAAATGGCAGTTTCATAAGTAGGAGCCGAATCAGATAATGCAACAGCATCATTCAACTATTCAATCTTCTTGTTAAAAAGTCGAGTAATAGGCTACTGCACTCTGCGATACAATGGCTTTCTAACCTAGCCTAACCTAACCATACCATGCATGTTCTAAAAATTATTATTACCAAACAAACCCCTCATTTAGTGTTATTACAGTACAGTCATAAGCAAAAACCGAGGACCTTTGGGAGTACCTCAGTCTGTCCTTTCGTGTAAGGACAAACTGAATCATTTCTGATTTTAGCACATGTAGGGCAACGACAACCTGTACCACTCCTGAATGGGGTCCAGTTTGTCTGTTCACCTTGGAATTTTGCAGGATGCGGATAAAGTTTCCCAACGACAATCTGCTCCACTTAAACTGGCTCAGTTTGTCGTTGGGACACTTTGTTGCGTCCCCTAGTACATGGTAAGGAAAACAATATTTCTAGGCCTACCACATTATAACAATTAATTAGTTACCGACATTCTACTGTAGAAACAGATCTCACCACTCAAATGGTTGAATACAACTAAATGTAGCAAATCATTTCGGAGAAAAAAGAAAACTGAACATATACTTGTTATGCCACCTGAAGTCACTTGAACAATGTGTATGGGCATCAGTTTAGGCGGATCTAATGATCGTTTGATTGATCATTTAGAGTAATTATTAATGTCACTTGACACACACACATGATTTATCTTAGATTAATATCTTCCACTGTTACTGAACTGTCACTTCCACTCCAGGCTGAAGACTTAAACTGCCACTGACACTGAATGGGTTGGCAAATACCAGTGGGTGGGTCAATACCACTGTACTTATATGGGAGAGCGAGTGTGTCAATACCATTGTACGTATATTAGAAAGTGGGTGGGTCAATACAGTAGAGATGACCGCATGTGGGAGGGCGGGCGTGTCAATATCATTGGATGTGTATGAGAAGGTAGGAGTGTCAATACAGTGGTGATGACCGTGTATGGGAGAGTAGGCGTGTCAATACTATTGTACGTTTATGGAAGGTGGCTGTGTTAATACAGTGGTGATGCCGTGTAAGGGAGGGTGGGTGGGTCAATACCACTATTAGTATATGGGAGAGTGGGCGTGTCAATACCATTGCACGTGTATGAGAAAGTGGGTAGGTTAATGCAGTGGTGATTCCGTGTATGGGAGGGTGGGTGGGTCAATACCACTATTCGTGTATGGGAGGGTGGGTGTGTCAGTTACCATTGTACGTGTATGAGAAGGTCGGTGGGTCAATACAGTGGTATTGACCATGTATTGGAGAGTGGGCGTGTCAATACCATTGTACATGTATGAGAAGGTGGGTGGATCAATACAGTGGTGATGACGTGGGAGGGTGGGCGTGTCAATACCTTTTAATGTGTTTGGGAGAGTGGGGATTATTTAATTGTAAACATTATGACCATTTAAGATTATTAAACTTTATAACTCATTTGAGAAGAACAATGAATACATATATTCGTTGTTTGTTTCTAGAGAATTTTTTTGGTAGAAAGATGAATATATTTTATTTATAGAGTATATGGTGTATAACAATGTAGGCTACGTTGTTCAATTATTTTTTTGTACTGTATTTTTTGTACTCATTTGTAACAACTGTATTTTAATGTGAAACAAGATATTGGCTTTGATGTTGGTCAATTGCTAGACATATTTTAGTTGATACAGAACTCCGGATGCAGTGGAATACGAGGGAACTTGAATTAAAATTTTAACTAATCATTTTTTCTGAACCAAATAGTCAGTGAAAGTATAATTAGTTAAGAAATATAATTTTAACCGGTGTAATCGTTTTGAATCATGAATCATATGGGGTATCACGAACTAAATCTGGGAATGTTTAAGTATCCATTAACAGTGTTTGTGCTGTGCTTAGTGGGTAAAGGTCTCCGTTTTCGTATGATTTAATACAAAAATAACGACCATTGAAAAACTGGATGAGGCCCGTTTAGATACTGTTACTCTTATATTTAACCCGGAAAATATATGCAATATAACGTGGCTATGATAAATATATACAATATAACGTGGCTATGATAAATATATACAATATAACGTGGCTAAGTGGTTAAATCAGAAACAGACAATTTCAAATTAATCTTCTGTGAGAGGAACAAATGCACGAACAATATTTGAAAAATATGAGGTCATGCTTCCTGAATCTTTCAACGTCAAAGCATTGTCTTTGTGGTGTTTGGTAATGTAGCGTATTCCGACATATTTTTGTATTTGACACTTATTAGGGTATTATTTATGGGTTTCTAAAAGTAGTTATGAATAGTAGTATCAAAGGTAGTATGTGAAATACTGTAATATATGGCCATGACATTTTTCTTTAAATTGTTACGAAAATAAAAAAAAATATAGTAAAAAAGTGTGCATGGCACAGTAACGCTATCATAAAAATATAATAAAAATGTGTGCATGGCACAGTAACGCTATCATAAAAATACTGTATCAGGTAACATTTTTACAGAATAACGTTATAAATAGCAAGAAGCACAATCAATACTGATAAGAATCTAAAGGTTAAGCGAAAGAACATGGTCACTGGTAGTTGATGCATCCTTGACACCGAAGGTGTGGCCGCCTGCAAGCTATGGATTACCCGAACATATTTATTCATTATATTCATTATATTATGAACCCCTGTATTGACAAACAATACATAATTCCAAGGGCAGCGATACCTAGAGAGAATATTTACTGGCGCTTACGGTATTGCACAGGATTTGTTTCACTCAGTACTACATGTTCTAGTAATTTATTGAATTTATTATTTACATAGCTCTTTTCTCACTCGTTATTTCGATTAGAAAGATAATAGTCATATATAAGTTATATATTTAATTACTATTGTTTTAGCACATAAATAGGGGCTCTTTAAGTAAGGCGATTCTTTTTTATCTCCTCATAACTGGTGAGCTAATGAAACTTTCAAAACACGTCCAGACATATAAAAGGCCACAATGAGTATGTTTTTTAAGCCTATTAAGATGATATGTAATGTTCGGAATAAAAATATAATCATTATTAAATTTAGAGAAAATTAAATATAACATTTTTTCCAAACCAAGATCTCAGAACTAAAGGAAATATTAAGACATTGTAGGAAGACTAATGAACACTCTGGGCAGCAAGGTGTAAGGAAAAGGCCAAGACCCTGTCAAACATTTGATGAACACCCTAGAGCTGGAAGGCTTACGGAAAAGGGAAGGCTTATGAAAATCCTACGGTAGCAAGTTCTTGAACTGACGTCCTTGAAATGAGATCACTCGTACTAGCCAGGAGGTGATGGTAAATTTCAGAGCACAATAATTACTTGGGGAGAGAAGATACGTCTCTTGCCATTTTGCCAGCAAGGACAATTCAGTGTAGTGCCCCGGGCCCCGGTAAGCCACTGGTTCCCGTCCACTGCCCTCGGTCTTATCGCATTCCGCACTTTATGTAAGGCGCTAACTAACGAGTGGCATGGCGACACGCGGCAGAGATGCCCGCGACTCACCCAAGCGGAACCACCCTACTGCAGCAAAGCAAAACAATAAATTTGTTTTCTATTCATTAACAGACGGAGAACCGTTTATTTCATTGGAATTGAAAAGGGGATTCACGATTGTGATCATAGCAACTATCAAGTCAAGTAAACGTTAGTCATTTCTAGGTTACCCATTTGGAACGCTTGAGTTATACCTGAAGAGTTTTCAATCACATTCCAAATAATTTTTTTGTATTATTAAAATTTAGTTGATTCCAGAGATTGTTAAATTAACTGTGGAGAGTTATTTATAAATATGAAATAACTCTATCGGCTACTTCTCTTGGAGGCAATGGGTTATGTGCCTAATCAAGTCGTCTAATCAAGGGAGACTATTTTAGATACTATGATTGAGAAGACTTTTTATGATTGGTATAATTGTTGGAGGTGTCATCTACCTTAGTAAATAGCACATGTATGCGATATGACTTTTGTACCTGTCAAAACATGGTGTTTGTTTCTTAAAACACTTAAAGCTTTGGAAATTTACAAGAATTTTACCAGTCATGAAAAATTCAGTGCCAACAATTAATTCTTAGTTAGCCAACAAGTCTTTTAATGATTGAAAATTACTTTATGTACCATCAGAGTTATTGTCAGGTGTTATTCGAAGCAAACATCTGGTGTGCAACTCTCACCTACTAAAATCCCATCGGTCCAGGCAGATAACTATCTGGCATTACTTCGAGAGTGTGCCAAGTAAAGCCCTAGCAGATCCCAACTCGCTTCACTTCCTTACTTTTTGAGCACTCACTCGACCCGCAATGAAGCTCCACACTTTTCGAATTGAGATTCTCTTTAGACTTGGTGTGAGTTTTTATTTACGGTTTTCCTATTCTCCCTCAATGATAAGGGTGAGCAGGACGTCATGTTCCGAAGGGTTCGCACGCATTCGGTAACTTTTACTTGATCTGGTGGAAGGGGGAGCATGATCTCAGCAACATTTATAAACCGACCGAAACAGAAAGGCACTAATTAGGCAATTGTGGGAGAAGAAAAGGACGTGGACGAGAGAAGTGACAGTGAGTAGCATTCGTGACCAAGACAGTGTAATGTTATTAGTAACAAACAAATAAAGTAAACCTCACTGATAGTCCCAAAAATGATAAAGGTTACTTCCTTTGACTTATTTCTCATTACATAGCCTTATAATAGGTAGCTTAGAGTATATATAGTCCACTGTATATACAATAACCATATAAGAAAAATATTATTAATAATATAATCATGTACTGTACTAATAATATATGTACTAGAGACATATTAAATAAAGAATATGTCTCTATTCTTTCTAGTGTATGGGGTGTGCTACTACAAGTTATACGTCTTGTATAACTGCTTCATACTGACGGTGTACCCACCCACTCAACCATACACATACGGTAGCATTAACCCACCCGGCCACTCACACACGTACGGTGCCATTAACCAACCCACCCACCCATACACGTACATTGGCATTGACCCACCCGCCCACCCATACAGTACAATAGTAATGATGTGTTGTTCCTATGTGGTCAGTTTATTACGGCCAGCTATACTCTCAAGAGTAAACGTGCAGTGGTATTCACCACTGTAAATATGTCAAACTAGCCGTCTGACCACTATATTTTATATCTAATAATTAGATAAATCACTGTAAATATGAATAGAAACACAAATGTAATAATCAAATAGAATACAACAAAACAAGATGCATATTTGTAAAATATATATCATATCTTAAGCCTACATCTACTAATCATGTACAAATAACTGTTGTTACATATCAATAACTTCTGACTAACTGATATGTACAAACAACTGTTCTTACATATCAATAAAAAAGAACTGACCCACTGATATGTACAAACAACTGGTATTACGTATCAATAACAAAATACTGACTCAATGATATGTACAAACAACTGTTGTTACATATCAATAACTACTGACTCACTGATATGTACAAAAAACTGTTCTTACATATCAATAAAAAAGAACTGACCCACTGATATGTACAAACAACTGGTATTACGTAACAATAACAAACTACTGATTCAATGATATGTACAAACAACTGTTGTTATATAACAATAACTAACTACTGACTGACTGATATGTACAAACAACTGTTCTTACATATCAATAAAAAAGAACTGACCCACTGATATGTACAAACAACTGGTATTACGTATCAATTACAAACTACTGACTCAATGATATGTACAAACAACTGTTGTTACATATCAATAACTACTGACTCACTGATATGTACAAAAAACTGTTCTTACATATCAATAAAAAAGAACTGACCCACTTATATGTATAAACAACTGGTATTACGTAACAATAACAAACTACTGATTCAATGATATGTACAAACAACTGTTGTTACATATCAATAACAAACTACTGACTGACTGATATGTACAACTGTTGTTACATATCAATAACAAACTACTGGCTCACTGATATGTACAAACAACTGGTATTACGTATCAATTACAAACTACTGACTCAATGATATGTACAAACAACTGTAGTTACATATCAATAACAAAATACTGACTCACAGGTATGTACAAACAACTGTAGTTACATATCAATAACAAACTACTGACTCAATGATATGTACAAACAACTGTTGTTACATATCAATAACAAACTACTGACTCAATGATATGTACAAACAACTGTTGTTACATATCAATAACAAACTACTGACTCACAGGTACGTACAAACAACTGTAGTTACATATCAATAACAAACTACTGACTGACTGATATGTACAACTGTTGTTACATATCAATAACAAACTACTGACTGACTGATATGTACAACTGTTGTTACATATCAATAACAAACTACTGACTGACTGATATGTACAACTGTTGTTACATATCAATAACAAACTACTGACTGACTGATATGTACAACTGTTGTTACATATCAATAACAAACTACTGACTGACTGATATGTACAACTGTTGTTACATATCAATAACAAACTACTGACTGAATGATATGTACAACTGTTGTTACATATCAATAACAAACTACTGACTGACTGATATGTACAACTGTTGTTACATATCAATAACAAACTACTGACTGACTGATATGTACAACTGTTGTTACATATCAATAACAAACTACTGACTGACTGATATGTACAACTGTTGTTACATATCAATAACAAACTACTGACTCACTGATATGTACAAACAACTGTTGTTACATATCAATAACAAACTACTGACTGATATGTACAACTGTTGTTACATATCAATAACAAACTACTGACTCAATGATATGTACAAACAACTGTTGTTACATATCAATAACAAACTACTGACTGACTGATATGTACAACTGTTGTTACATATCAATAACAAACTACTGGCTCACTGATATGTACAAACAAATGTAGTTACATATTAATAACAAACTACTGACTGAATGATATGTACAAACAACTGTTGTTACATATCAATAACAAACTACTGGCTCACTGATATGTACAAACAAATGTAGTTACATATTAATAACAAACTACTGACTGAATGATATGTACAAACAACTGTTGTTACATATCTATAACAAACTACTGACTCACTGATATGTACAACTGTTGTTACATATCAATAACAAACTACTGGCTCACTGATATGTACAAACAACTGTTGTTACATATCAATAACAAACTACTGTCTCACTTATATGTACAAACAACTTTTGTTACAAATCAATAACAAAATACTGACTCACTGATAAGTACAAACAACTGTTGTTACATATTAATAACAAACTACTGACTCACTGATATGGTACTGATTGGGATTTTTATGTATTTTTTAATTCTTGGGAGTAGTATTTTATCACGGTGGACATCCTCTTGTCATAATTATTACAATGAAAAATTGCTTAAATTATAATTCAGAACTGTTAGTTTTCAATATTATTAACAGGAAAACATTTACTCTTAAATAGCATATCTAGCTATGAATCATCAGAAACACACATCAATTGAATAGTGCAAAAATGTATTTTAAATATGTTGAATGTACAAACACAAATGGTCTTGCATCGTTGCTAAGTAATGACCTTAGGCGTAACCTCTGGCAACAGAAAATTATTAACGTTTTTCCGAATATTAATGTGATAAAACAGTTCAATGAGAAAAACATTTAAACTATAGTTTCTGATAACATTGTTTTATTTATATTCTATTCATTAAATACAGATCACCTGATCAAGTAAAAGTAGTGTGTGCTACACTCTCAAGGTGAAATGTAGAACTACAATAAATCAAAACATATACAGTACTGTTGTTGTGAGAACTTCAATTTGCTTATGGCATGTGAAACTACATTAAACCACACAGTCATATGTTTTTTTTAAACAATTCAGATTCTCCATTTGAATAACATGGGATCTTTAGGAGCCCGTGGGGCGGGACCCTGTGGACGGATCAGCATCAAACTTCACAGAAACCATCTCGGGAGTATACAGGACAACATCCTAAAGTTTCATGGCGATCGGTTGGATGGTTTGGCAGCGCATAAACTTCAAACACATATATATATATATATATATATATATATATATATATATATATATATATATATATATACAAACATCCTCTTTTATAAATATAGATACATTTGATTTTGACTAAACCAGTTTACTAAAAAACTGAATTATTTTAGTATCAACATTTTTATTCAGCAATTATATTTTTTGTGTTATCTATTTTCTTTTAGAAGCTAATCCTCCAATTCTCTGCGTGGATCTCAAGGCTAGCACCATTATCAGTCGCTCTCCTTATTCCCCCCCAAATACTGATGGATAAGGATAAATGTATAAATTATTAATACAAATGTATAGGCATACATTAGTGGTAACTGCCACTGAGGCGTACGCTGTGGCCATAAGAAAGTGACATCTGTTTCTGGTTTCTCTGTGGCTTCATGATAAAATTTATTAAATGCTTAAACATAGACTTCTTATTAGCAGTTAAGGGATTGTATTTTAAGAAGTTTGGGTTCTTCATCCATTTAATTTACATTGTCTAGTTTACAATATTTACGCTTTATTCCTTAGTAATATACACATTTTAAATATATGAATTACTTACTCATGCTAATGATTCTTAAGGTAATTAAGAAAACGAACATACATTTATTTGCTAATAAAAATAATAAATGGTATACAGTTCAATTAGCTACACTGAAAGAAAGATTGTTGTTTTTAAGTAATCATAGGAAGTATAACAGATGGGGAAGTTGAAAATAATTTTAAACACCTAAAAAAGCAATACAGAAAAGAAATTAGAGATTCTAAATGTGCATATAATTCAAATAGTTTAGAACAAAGCACAAACAAGAGTAGGTTACTTACAAAAAAAAAAAAAAAAAAAAAAAAAAACTACTTCATGGAAACTACTTAAAACAACTGTTTTAGACCAAAACTGGAGAGAAAATTAGACGTCACTCCTGATGATTTTAATAACTATTTTACTAACTATGTAAAAGAAAAAAAAGTCACATATTAATTTAGATAAATAAGCTGTTACTTGTAAGGAGTTGTTAAATAAAAATAAATTGGAGGTTCAGAGTAATATTAAGTTTAAGTGGCAAGTTATCAGTCAGTCAGATGTTATGAAAGCAGCCAAAAGACTTTCAAATTCTAATAGTTGTGATGTTTATGACTTATCAAATAATGTATTCAAATCTATAATAGGTAGCATTATTGAGTCCTTATGTATATGTTTTAATGCTCTTTTAAAAGAAGGAATTTTCCCTGACCAATTGAAAATTTCTACAGTGTGTCCCATTTAAAAAAAAGAATCATACACTCAACCAAGCAGTTACCGTCCTGTCTCAATAATTCCTGTAATTTGGAAGTTATTAGAGATTTTAGTTAACGATCTTTACGATTATTACGATCAAGTAGTTTTTTTGAAAGTAATAACTATCTCTGTTTGGAACAATACAGGTTTAGGAAAGGTCGATCCACTGGTGGTGCTATGGATGTTCTAATGAGGGAAATTTTAACTGCCTTTGAAAGTAAGGCCTTCGCTCAGGCCACCTTTTGCGATTTAAGCCGTGCATTCGATTGTGTTAGTCACGATATTATGGTAGAGAAACTTAATTACTACGGAGTCTGTGAAGCTCCTCTTATTTAAAAAAAATCTTACCTTCAAAACCGCCACCAGAGGGTGTTCATGCAGGGACAGTGGTCTGATGAGATGAAGATGAAGTGGGGGGTGCCTCATGCTCCCTATTGGGCCCACTTCTGTTTTTGATATGTATTAATGACCTACCTCTTTCTGTAAACTCCAGATCGCTGCTCTATGCGGACGATACTACTTTCGTAAAAATCTCAAGTAGTTTTGTCCAACTTATTGAAAACACCAAAACTACATTACCGGTACTCACAGCTTCTGAGTGGTTTCTTTCAAATGGTTTCCTTTTAAACGAAGAAAAAACTAAACAAATTATATTTAGCTTAAGATCAGTAGACAGTGAAAAAGGCATAGTAAAAAAAATTGTAAATATCATGAGCATAAAGTGTTTTAGGAATACACTTTGATCATCAATTAACATGGGGACCTCATATAGATTAATTAACAAAAAAGTTGTCAAGCATTATATATTAAAAAAGACGTCTCACGTGTTGTGTTAGTAGCAGTTATGTAAGGTATGCATACTTTGCATATTTTCAATCTCTAAGTAGATATGGACTTATTCTGTGGGGTAACTGTAGCGGAATGTCTAAAATTTTGATTCTTCAAAAAAAGATACTTAGAATAATTACGAATTCCGACCTGTTAGAACACTGTAAGCCTCTGTTTATTCTCACAACAGTTCAAACAGTCATAAACCTATTTATGTTTGACATAGTACAATATACTTTTAGTCATCAAGAGTACATACACGTGAGACAAAATTCTAGTTATGAAACCCGTAACAACAATAAAGCTACTGTTGGTTTTCATAGGTTGAGCTTATCCAGTCACCCGGTGATCTCAATCAAATTATACAACAAAGTTATACATTTAATTAATAATTATTCACCAAAAGAGTTTAAATGTAAGTTTTACTGCTGGTTACTCAATAACCCATTTTACTCAATTAACGAAATTCTGAGTTTGGATTTAATAGAATTTTAATCTTATATTTAGATTTTATTAAAAGTATTTCATGTTCTAGATGTTTTTATTTATAGCCCTTGTTAGATTTGCCTTGTTATTAATTGTGCCATTCCTTGTATTATTGTTTTATTTAAACTTTGTTGTAAAACTAATATTAATGTATATATATATATATATATATGGTTCTGTTGTGCTTGTAATTATAAATGCCTGCCCTAAATGTATTTTACATGTACTTAAATTAAGATAGTAGCCTATTAGTACTTGGCAATTAGCTGTAACATGACGTTGTCAATGCTGTACCACGGTCTTACGACAATAAAGGTTTATTATTATTATTTTTTTATTATTAAGAATGCTATTAATAGATTTTTAGTTAGTTGTGGGCACTCATACGTTTGAGTAACTTGTATCAGATTTAGTGTATCTACTTAATTTGGACAAATATTTTTGTTGATAGCTTACTCGCAATATTGACTCGGTTTATAAATATATTTTACGTACGTCTCAACTATATATGTTATTACTATGATTCCATATATGTTATTGCTATTAGAATAGGTACTTAAAATAGAAAATAGGGAATTAATGTAAAATAAATAAAGAAACTTGACTTAGTTAGTCGTGTACTTTGGTTAATGAATAAGTCTTATAGTTGATAATTGTAAAGATTCACATCTTTCACGTTCTTTTCACTAATAGTTGATACCTGAGCATGTTTAGATCTAGAAAATAATATATGTGGCCATTGGCAATGGACAAGAGACATTAGGTGTAGTGTTGGGCAATAAATGTAGAACTAATGCTGAATGTACATTCAAATACACATGTAAACATACGTCGCAGATAACATCTCTATTTAAATTGTCTAAAATTATAATTTCATTGAATAAATTACTAGGTTGATTTATATGGATTTTTTCAGTGTTTTAAGGGAACCAATATTTTTTAAATACAGTAGAACGTCAATAATCCGGATTAATTGGGACCGGTCCCCATCCGGATTATCAAATTGTCCTGATTATCGAAATTACCTTAAAAAAGGCCAGTATACACGATTAAAGTACACAAACATTTTAAAATTTTATATTTTCTCTTATACAATAAAGGGTTTAGAGGTGAAATAAATCAAAAACATCTTTTATGTTCACACACTGTATTGTAATTTGTTAGTAGCAACATGTGTACAGTAAAAACATCAAACACTGTTTGAGCTTTAAAAAAAATGTGTAATAGGTTTTTGAACTGCAGTAGTGGTTCGTTTTTCGCAACTATGACCTTAATTCGTTTTTAAAGAATCAGCTAAGTGGGTGAGCTCTTGTTTTGTTTCCCTAGCCATGACCATCAGTGTCTCCGCTGCTACAAACGCTTCAGAATGAGTTGGCCCTGTTTCTTCTGTCTCATGTTCTGGGTCGTCACTATCAGATTCCATTGTTTCTGTTTCCTCTGAAAGAAATTGCTTAAATAAACAACCAAAAATAAATGCTTTCTTTTCCTGCCTTTATACAGTATGTTACGTACAAAAGATTATCAATCAGAATGTTGGCAAAAGAGCCACCTCCCTCTACCGCAGCCACTCCCCTTCTCCTCGCTACGCGCCTTTTCGCCATCGTCCGCTTGACGATAAGGAATATTGAGCTAGGGCAGATGGCACGAAGGTTTAATTTTTTGATACAAGAACAAAACAGGGAATTTTAATTTTAAAAAGCTAAATGTTTGAACGGATTAAACGGTCATAACAGTTATGAAAAGTAAAAAATGTCAAAATCCATTTCCGTTTAAAAATTAATTTACATTTGAAACACAATCGGTGTGCAGTAATACGTAGATACAAATCCGGATTATTGACGGTCCGGATTTTTGACGTCCGAATTATCGACGTTCTACTGTACACTTATTGCTAGCTAATGCAACCATAGTTTTATATTCATTGATAATTAACTTTCTGTAAGTTGAAATTTCAGTGGTGCAATTTATGTAATTTTGACATGAAATGATTTGTAAGAATGTTTTATTTGGTCCTTTTTATTCCTTAATATTTAAATAATTAAACCTTCTAAAAGCAATACTAGACATGTTACTAATGCTTTCCACACATATAACATTGTCAAGTGTGAAGAGTCCTGGAGTAAACGATTGTAAAGACACAGTCGGAGAAGCGAATGTGACGGCACGAACACAGATTATTGTCATTCCTCCTTTTGTAACAATTATTACCCTTTGTGAGTCGAGGCAGTTAAAAACGTACATCATTTTTGTGTTTTTGGAACACATACGCATTGTTGAGGATTTATATGTGTTTGAGGAAATTTATACGTATTTAAAAAGGAATATACGTGTTTGAGGAGGTATATAAGTGTTTGAAAAAGGATATACGTGTATGACGAGGTATAATACGTGTTGGAGGAGTTATTTATACTCTTGTTTGAAGAAGTATATACATGTTTGAGGAGGTATATACGTGTTTGTTGAGATATATCTTTGTTTTAGGACGTTTATGTGTATTTGAGGAGGTATATACATACATGTTTGAGAAGTTATATACATGTTTTGGAGTATTTACTTGTTTATAGAGGTATGTAAGTGTTTAAATAGGAATATAAAAGTTTGAGAAAGTATATACAGTACATACGTTTTAGGATGTGTATACGTGGTTGTGGAGGTATATACGGGTTTGTGTAGGTATATACTTGTTTATAGAGGTATATAAGTGTTTAAAGAGAAATATACAAGTTCGAGAAAGTATTTATATATTTTAGGAGGTATATACGTGGTTGTGAGGTGTATATATATATATATATATATATATATATATATATATATATATATATATATACTTATTTTAGAACGTATATACTTGTTTGAGGAACTCTAAACGTGTTTAAAGTTGTATATACAAGTTTGAGGAGGTAAACATATTTTAAGAAAGTCTATACAGGGCGGGGAAAAATTCCCGCACCATCCTTGTATTTTTTAAAATAAACAAGATAGGAATTAGAGTCTTTTACAATCTCTTTAGGTATTGGGTAGCTAATTTAAGGTACAATTGGCAATCGTCTCACTCTAATAGGGGACGTCCTGTTGAGGGTATCATCAATATTCTTAATTAAAGCCTATGGCTTGTGATATATTATTTTAAAGGGTATACTTTATCAAAGTGAATGCCACAAGTCCCACCTCTATGGAGTCACTATAACAGGAATCAGATCAATTTGAAAATTTAAATTTTTAATATTCAAAGTGATCTATTTTCTGATAGAGTGGTCTCTCAGAGATGCAGTTTGTGGCATTCAAATCATTATGTACGTAGGCTTTTAAAATTATGTATTACTAGACTTAGGATTCTTAAAGAAATATTGATGGTTTCCACAACTAAAGCTAGAATGATTTTTTCCATTGAATTTTATTCCTAACACTACATCTCTTTAAAGGTCATATATTACTGATTTGAATTCCACAAACTGCATCTCTGAGGGACCACTATCAGAAAATAGAGCAATTTGAATATTAACATTTTAAATTTTCAAATTGATCTAATTCCTGATAGTGTGACTCCATAGGATGAGATTTTCGGCATTGTACTTTACTAATAAAGACCTTTAATTTGATGTAGTATTCGACCTATGCTCTGCTCTCATTTAAGATTTCCTTCTGACTCCTTGCGGGCCATCCTCCTGAACATGAAAAAAGAAAAAAAAAAAAAAAAAGAAAAAAAACTGTAGTTACTTCAATAAATAGATTTATGGGTAACTACAAAGATGTACCAAATTTTGTTTCTTTACCTGTAATCGTTCGATAATATTAAGGCCGTGTGGAACGTTTCCCCCACCCCGTATATGTTTTAGGACGAATATACGTGTATGAGGAGGTTTATACGTGTTTAGAACTTATGTACACGTTTGTGGAAATATAATCTTGCTTGTAGAGGTATATACGTGTTTAAAGAGCTGTATGCTCGTACAATTTTGACAAAGTATATATGTATTTTAGGAAGCATATACATTTTTAAAGAGGGATATGCACGTTAGAAGAGTTCTATAGGCCTACGTGTTTCAGGACGTATATTCTTGTTTAGGAAGTACATACGCGTTTATGAACGTATAGACTTGTTTAAAGAGGTACATGCAAGTTTTTTCATGGGTATGCATGTTTTATGAGGTAAATACATACTTGCTTATGGAGGTGTAAACGTGTTGGAGGTATATACATATTTGTAGAAGTATAAATGAGTTTTGGGTCGTATATATGTTTGAGGAGGTATATACATGTATTAAGAGGTGCATACATGTTGGAGGAGGTAAATGCGTGTTTTAGGAGGTACATGCATGTTGGAGGAGGTATATACGTGTCTGGGTATTTAGGTACATGTCTGTGGAGGTATGTTTATGGAAATATTTAAGTGTTTGATGAGGTATATGCATGTTTAATTTGATTTGGTATGGGAGAGAAGAATCATTACTGTTGAATAGTTCAAATACTTGTTAAATGGTCTAAAACTTGTTGCAACTTTCATTACTAACATGTTTACACTGTCAAGTCCAAATTAGTATAATTTGCTCTATTCCAAAATGTTTTTGCTTTGTTTCTACTTCATAGAAAAAATAACAAGATTATTATTGCATAATAAAGTAATATTTACGTAAAGGAGAAATTCTTAAACAGTTTTTAAAAATCTAAAAAATCTTGTATTTAGATAGTTTACCTTTTCCTTTCCTAAAATAACGAGGAGCTCGGCTTGAGCCCAGAACGATATAGGGTCAAAGTTTACTGCGATGCACTACCCGTGTAAAGGCGGGAGCAACTCTTCAACTCCAACAATAGCTACCTCCTACTGATAACATTGTTGCGACTTCATTTATCTACTATCATCTCTACACACATTATCAGTTTCTCTGTATCTCTTCATTGTTCTCTTGAATTAGCGAAGAGTGCACTTTCTTGGTCACTATTGATTGGATAAAATGCGTACAGCTTGTAGTTGTAAGGTATAATGAATAACGTAAGATACACACTTGTTGTAATAGTAATCCTTGCATATTTTAGTACATAATTATAATAATGGTAATAATTCATATTTTAGTTCATTTTTTTCTGTTAACAGAAATTGATTTCTAAAGATTATAAGATTGTTCTAAGTATTTATCTATAAGTCTAATATAAAATGTTATAATTATTTATCTATGACTATGAAATGTAACAACACATTTAAAGGACTTTTTTAAAAGGCCCTAACTACGTTATTTATACTGGCTAATGTATTTAAATGTTTCATATTACAATGTGGACGGACTGCTGCAAGTTTCTATACAAGGGCTTCTTGTTTGTTTAACACTTTTACAATACTGCTAAAATTCCCATCGCATTGTCTCGAAAGCTGTTATAAGCAAACGACGTTACACTCGCAGCCCTGTATTGAGGAAATCTGAAACAAAAAGGAAGATTTTAGTTCTGTCGTTACGACAACCATAAATTGAACGAATATTTCTCTTAAGAAATGGACTATGATAGGCCTAAGTGGTTTTTGTGAAGCTGTGGTGATACGAAATTTCTGGTTAGTGAATTTCAAACTATGAATTTCACAATCAATTAATTAATATTGTGTTATTTTCAGATCAATTTACCTTGGAGATGTTGGTACTGAAGAGTTGCACGTAGTCATGCAAAGAAGTTCAAGATTTAAAAATTATGTTAGTGTTGATTTAAATTGTAGAATTTGGATATGCTTATTTATTTTATTTATTTATTTTTATGTATTTATATATAATAGTCAAAGACGCCTTATACGCTAAAATATAGCTAGGCAGATGACTTGTCAAGTTACAACAGTGAAATAAAACAATATAAAACAATAATAAATATATAATAAAAATAGAGGAGCAGCTAAAAATATATGTACCAAATAAGCAGTTTTCGCTACTGGTAAACCACCCGTCCCGACGTGGAATCCAGGTAGTCTGAGACACTGTAAAAACAGTTTGAGATTAGATATTTAAAGGGTATGTTCTTAAACATCTTATAATCATCCAGGCCTTTTAACTGAACTGGTAGACGATTGTTTAGGAACACGTTTTTATGAGTGAAATTGCACGCGAGTTGTTTTTAACCTGTCACTGTAGCTGTAGAGAAAAATAGTATTAAAATAATTTATTGTGGATGGATGACATTTTGATACATTGTGACTAGTTTGGTATACGATTAATGTAATAATTCAAACAAGTTAATGAGAAAATAATTTTTATGCAAACCCTAGCAAACTCGGAAACGACAAACGCTAGACAAAATTTCATTGAGCAAACATTAACTGTGGCACTAATCATACATGCAGAAAAATAATGAAGAGTTGATGAAGTAACTCATAATTCGTTTACATAGAGGCTGTGTTGAAGATTCCGTGTTACTAGCTCACGTGGGTCAAAGTGTATTATGAACACACAACCTTTCTACCTGGGGCCCGGAGGGTGTTAGAAACGCACAACCTATCTACCTGGGGCCCGGAGGGTGTTAGAAGCGCACACGAGGGTCCAATCTGACCTGCCGGCGGCCATAAATGTATTAAACAAGGTTGATTGCACATCCTAGTTCAAATTTAAATATTTGGGGATAGAAGATTTCTTTAAAAATAAATACGACGGCTGTAAAAGTAATATTATTTAATTATGTTTTAGTTTTTGTCCCACTTAATTACGACAATTTTGACAAATTAAATTATAATTTTAAATAATATTGTATATTTCATTTTACTTATTATTGTATATGTTATATGTGTTAATGTTATTGAAAGACTATAATAAAAAATGCATTGTGATGTTTTTAAATTAACGATTAAAAATTGTTGCACAGTAGAAAAATGTTTAGAAAATATTGTTGACTCTAATTTGTTTTATAAATTAACATCTCTTGTGTCTGCCTCTTGAGTATTACTGGAATTATTTATAATAATATACTAACCAGATCCATTAGTACCTACCTCAAATTTACAGATCCTGTGACATTCTGTGATATATCCTGCCTTTCGGCCTGTTCACCCCTAATGTTTTTATATCTTACGCATGCGATAATTTGGGGAAAATTTTTGTAGAGTAGTTAGAAGACTGTTTTTAATTAAATTATTGTCAAAATGTTATTGCCTAAATACAGAATTAGACGCGTTTGTTAATAATAACTACTTATTTTAGTTATTTACATTATCGATATTAGGAAGGGATGATTTAATAATCTAGTTTTGCTTGACTCTAAACACAACCAGATGACTACTGACATAAATGTATACCAAAAATGGGGTTCTTCTATTGTCATTTGGTCGTAGGCCATTGTCCCTATATTTTATATGAAAAGGACATGGATACAGTTGTTTCCCAATATCACTTAGGCACATAATTGTCAGATTTATCTATTGGAATTTTCTAAAGGATGTTCGTTAATTAAAAGTACTGGGGACACCAAAGTGGTCATCATCCTTCAGACTTACCTGAAAACTACCTGGTAAGGACATTCCTGTAAGTATGACTAAATGAACTAGTATAAGTGTGAAAATATAGCAGCATTTATTCAGTCATTCAATTTAACGTTACTTCCAAGTCTAGATACAAATCCAATAAATTATTCTAATAGCAATCATTGTTGATATAGCTATCAAAATGTCAAATAAGTTTTATTATAATTTTATTTGAGAATAAGAAATGCCATTATACAAGAAAATGTAGCTATGTTCATAAATTTTATGTATGTTATTTTTAATAAATACTATGCTACAAGACGCGTTGTGCTATACTTTGCTGCAATATAAACTGTTGTACCTAACTATTCAGAGAATTATTCAGATTTGAAACGCCAACACAGCTGTGTGTATTTTAGGGACAACATGAATTTTTACATGAGTATATAACGAATGTCAATGACATGTGTCTGGTTAAAAACTAAAATTGACTTATGCTCAGAAGGCCATTTATTAACTGCCCATTAGCCAGGAAACTAAGTTGCAGGTTAACGTGTAATCTGAACCACGTAGTGTTGATTTTGGTTTCAGCTACGCCTAGTACTTGGCTTGTTGTAATCTCTTCCCTGTACATCTGAACCCTTGCCACCATCCAATGCCACAATCCAACGAAAACACCCCGCTTCTCTAGGAGTCCCCACACTGATGGGAAGCATTGTGTGGACGCAATATCAGTATAAGAGGACTAAGAAAACCTATTGCCTACGATGTCCGCGCCACGAGAGGCAACAATATTATTAATGCATGCATTTGTATACATTTTATTTACTGCAAGATACTATTTTCAATCAAGTATATAACAATTAACACCATATGCAAATTGTATCTTAAGAATAAACTTTTAACCTAGCAAATTCATTTTTTATATATTATAACAATAACAAATCAAACTATCATTAAAATTAGGATTGCATTAGTATTCACTAAATTAATATTTGTTGTGACTTACACTTGATATGTTATGTATAAACTACGTTATTAGTTGTTGCTGATATTTACACTCAATGCCTGGAATTAAATGTTACTAAACATGTGCTCCTTAACTTGGGATTAAAAAACTCAAATTTGTCGTATTGAACTGGGAGAAAAACTAATATATAATTAAATAATGTTACTTTTACATCCGTCGTGTTTGTTTGTAAAAAGATTTTCTATCCACAAATATTTAAATTTGAACTAGGATGTGCATTCAACCTTGTTTAATCCATTTATGGCTGGGGGATTAAACCGAACAGCCGGTAGGTCAGATAGGACCCTCGTGTGCGCTTCTAACACCCTCCGGGCCCCAGGTAGAAAGGTTGTGCGCTCCTAACACGCTTTGATTCTTGTGCACTTCTAACACGTGCGCTAGTAACATGACACGGTATTGGACGCGTAAGGTATACTCTGCTCAAGGGAAAATGTAGACCGGATGTTCAACCCAAGCGTAAAATAATCTTAACAAAATAGATCGATGATATTTCCAGATAAGAAATGTTTCTCCAGTAAGAAACAAGGTGAGCTAGTTGATTTAGAGGTGTGTTCGTGTTCATTTCTTAATCGATTGAACAGTGCTTGGTATAGTTTGACTACAAGTTTATTTTTATTACAGTAAATTACCAATGGCGCGTGGCCGTTCCACCAGTACCAAAGTTATTTTGTCCGGCCTATAGTTGGGGCTCAAACAATGTTCCATCGTATGTTTATTTTTTTTCAGTTTATATGTTTAAAACTTAGTTAAGAGTTAACTATGAAATAAAAATGCCATTGGTTGATTCATAAGTGTCATGGTGTAAAATTCTATGGTTCTTGTTTCTTGAAACTACATAATAACACCAAGAATGTTGAGAGCTGTACATATAGTTTTAAGAACTGGGAACACTGTGACTTGCTTCACCAGAAAGTGCTACGAGAAAACTTTATATCCATGTTGACATCTAGTAGTATTTCTGAAAGTATGTCATCTTATGTTTGCTTATCATTTGGAGAGGGACACACCCACTCTTCTGACACCAAACTTGATGACCCACCCATTCACTCTTCTGAAACTAGACTTGATGACTTACCCACCGACCTGGCACTAGACTTGATGGATCTATCTTCTCTCTAAGTGTATGGTTGGCTGGGCCAATACCATAATACGTGTATTTCCACTATCACTGTTCGTATATGGGCGGGTACATTTCCACACAATACAAAGTTTACATTCACCCTCCCGACCACTTGGACCTTACTCCGGAAACATTGGATTGGTAGCTTCATGTTGGCCACGCTGGATGACATCAAACGCTTTGTCAAAGTCAGCTCAACAGTCTTCTAATAAAAAATATGTAAATACTATCGAGAATTGGATAAGCCATGTGAGACACTTCACATCTGTTCACACAGTACTACAAAAATGAACCTGGTCCTGTACAGCACTAGCTTAGGACAGGAACAGGTAAGGTACAGTGACATAAGCTGAACAAATACAGTAAGTGTAGATGTGTCGATGACAGGTTAAGAACTGCACCGAGCAGCATCCAACAGCTCTATTTGGTGACTATAAAAAGCCACCTGGGCTAATTTACACCAACAAAATATTACCGACCCCCAGTCACAATTATCTCCTCTGAACAAGCTAGGCCCTCATAGTTCACATGTCAGGCAGTTTGTACAGGACAAGAAATCATACAATGTATTTATTTATTGATTGACTGATCACAAGGATAGTTTATTGATTGGTCACCAGAATAGTTTATTGATTGATTGATCACCAAGATAGTTCATTGATTGATTGATCGCCAGGATAGTTTATTGATTGATTGATCGACATGATGGTTCATGGATTGATTGTTCGCCATGATTGTTTATGGATTGATTGATCGTCAGGATAATTTATTGATTGATTGATATCCATGATATTTTATTGATTGATTGAGCACCATGATAGTTTATTGATTAATTGATCGCCAAGATAGTTTGCTGATAGATTGATCACCAGGGTATATTATTGATTGATTGATCGCCATAATAGTTTATTGATTGATTTATCACCAGGATAGTTTATTGATTGATTGTTCGACATGATAATTTATTGATTGATTGACCGCCATGATAGTTTATCGATTGATTAATCGCCAGGATAGTGTATTGATTGATTGATCGTCAGGATAGTTTATTGATTGATTGAAAGCCAGGATATTTTATTGATTGATTGAGTGATCGCCATGATAGTTTATTGATTGAATGACCGCCATGATAGTTTATTTATTGATTAATCGCCATGATAATTTATTGATTGATTGATCGTCAGGATAGTTTATTGATTGATTGATTGGTCGCCACGATAGTTTATTGATTGATTTATCACCATGATAGTTTGCTGATTGGTTGATCGCCAGGATAGTTTATTGATTGATTAATCGCCAGGATAGTTTATTGATTGATTGATCCCAAGGATAGTTTATGGATTGATTGATCACCATGATAGTTTGTTGATTGGTTGCTCGCCAAGATAATCTATGATTGATTGATCACCAGGATATTAATGGATTGATGAGCGCCAGGATAGTTTATGGATTGATTGATCGCCAGTATGCTTCATTAATTGATTGATCGCCAGGATGGTTTCACGTCTAAAGGAAATGCCTTTTTTTATGAATACGGATGGTAGATAACATTTTGCATGAGGTAAATTAACATTTACATACCTTGGTCATGAGACAATATCTTGTACGCACTCCAACGACTCACATAAAAAATAAATGAAATAAAATAAACTCTGTTTTATTTTCTCCTTTGTTTAATGTACGAGTTGTATATTGCAAGGCTTTTAAAACAATCTCTAGTAAAGTCATACATCAGAACATATCTGAAGTAAAGTCGTTGCTATATCAACCTCACATCAGAACATATCTGTAGTAAAGTCGTTGCTATATCAACCTCACATCAGAACATATCTGCAGTAAAGTCGTTGCTATATCAACCTCACATCAGAACATATCTGAAGTAAAGTCGTTGCTATATCAACCTCACATCAGAACATATCTGTAGTAAAGTCGTTGCTATATCAACCTCACATCAGAACATATCTGAAGTAAAGTCGTTGCTATATCAACCTCACATCAGAACATATCTGAAGTAAAGTCGTTGCTATATCAACCTCACATCAGAACATATCTGTAGTAAAGTCGTTGCTATATCAACCTCACATCAGAACATATCTGTAGTAAAGTCGTTGCTATATCAACCTCACATCAGAACATATATGTAGTAAAGTAGTTGCTATATCAACCTCACATCAGAACATATCTGTAGTAAAGTCGTTGCTATATCAACCTCACATCAGAACATATCTGAAGTAAGTCATTGCTATATCAACATCACATCAGAACATATCTGTAGTAAAGTCGTTGCTATATCAACCTCACATCAGAACATATCTGTAGTAAAGTAGTTGCTATATCAACCTCACATCAGAACATATCTGAAGTAAAGTCGTTGCTATATCAACCTCACATCAGAACATATCTGTAGTAAAGTCGTTGCTATATCAACCTCACATCAGAACATATCTGAAGTAAAGTCGTTGCTATATCAACCTCACATCAGAACATATCTGTAGTAAAGTCGTTGCTATATCAACCTCACATCAGAACATATCTGTAGTAAAGTCGTTGCTATATCAACCTCACATCAGAACATATCTGTAGTAAAGTAGTTGCTATATCAACCTCACATCAGAACATATCTGAAGTAAAGTCGTTGCTATATCAACCTCACATCAGAACATATCTGTAGTAAAGTCGTTGCTATATCAACCTCACATCAGAACATATCTGAAGTAAAGTCGTTGCTATATCAACCTCACATCAGAACATATCTGTAGTAAAGTCGTTGCTATATCAACCTCACATCAGAACATATCTGTAGTAAAGTCGTTGCTATATCAACCTCACATCAGAACATATATGTAGTAAAGTAGTTGCTATATCAACCTCACATCAGAACATATCTGTAGTAAAGTCGTTGCTATATCAACCTCACATCAGAACATATATGTAGTAAAGTCGTTGCTATATCAACCTCACATCAGAACATATCTGTAGTAAAGTCGTTGCTATATCAACCTCACATCGGAACATATCTGTAGTAAAGTCGTTGCTATATCAACCTCACATCAGAACATATCTGTAGAAAAGTCGTTGCTATATCAACCTCACATCAGAACATATCTGTAGTAAAGTCGTTGCTATATCAACCTCACATCAGAACATATTTGTAGTAAAGTCATTGCTATATCAACCTCACATCAGAACATATATGTAGTAAAGTCAGTGCTATATCAACCTCACATCAGAACATATCTGCAGTAAAGTCGTTGCTATATCAACCTCACATCAGAACATATCTGTAGTAAAGTCGTTGCTATATCAACCTCACATCAGAACATATCTGTAGTAAAGTAGTTGCTATATCAACCTCACATCAGAACATATCTTTAACCCCTTTTTGTTGCCCATTTTCCCGTAATAAAACTTACATATTTTTTGAGCCACACCCAATAATATTTCTGAATCTAAAGCTAAAGCCAAATCTGACAAGAAAGTAGGCTCCTTTTTAAGATAAAGTGTACGATAACTAATCATAGATTCAATATGCTGTGATGTTGTTATAATAAACACCACAATAAATGTCCATAATACTAAGGAGTTGGATCTGTTTCTAATAAGTCTAACAGTTGCTAACAAGAGAACTGGAATACGGAGTTACTTACGTGACCTATTTAGTTGTTCCACAAACATAGTTATTATTGTATTCATATAATTTAATTTATTATTATTTAACTTAATACCACTATTGTTAAAAAAGTAACAAATACGAGTAGCAAAAAGTGACTTATTTTAAAACAAACAGTAATATTTTCATTCCTAGTCAAACGCATTTAATGTTTTTAATTTGATTGAATATTTGTATTGCTTATACTGTAATTAAGATATTGTAAATGATTTCTTAACTGGTATTATGGTAAATATGTTGTTCTAAAAACTGCTCGTTAATGAGTTCGCTTATGAAAATAAACGTTTATCTTAGGTTATGATATAATTTAATATAATATATATTATATTAATATAATATATGTAATGTATATTATACAGATTTTAATTCCAATTTAAGTTGATGTTTTACTGTCGTATTACAGATTAGTCATCTTTAAAATCTTCTCGAGCAGAAACTTACTAATCTATATTGGCGTACTTTTGGTTTAAATGACTAAAAATTGGATAACTAAATGTTAATTATTAAGTAATTGATTTGTGAAACGCAATGCTTCAGTAAATTTCCCCCAAAACACTAAAGTTACATCAGTTAGTTAAACATCATTGTTGACGCTATATTTATTGGTTCTTAGTTTAGGCAGTTTGTTCAAGTAGTTTCACATATTGCCTGCAGATGCCAACACGTTCTTTGAACGTCTCTATTCACTTATGTAGTATTAAAATTTGACTTTAATTAAACTGTGTTATATTTTGCCAACATTTAAAAATGAGTTAATATATAAGATAATATTCCCCCACATTATTTAAAAAATGAACCCCTCAGAAAGTGTTGGGAGTTAATTGTACAGATGAATAGTTACTTGCAAGTTTTATTTTAAATTTTCGTGACTGAATAAACATAATATAGTTAAATGTATCATATTTTGCCTGCAAATTAATAAAATTAATAATATTTAGTTAGTATACATTATGGGTTTACTCCGTTTAGGCCTACTGCTGTACAGTATATCTCTTTTACCTCGTTAATCTAGAAATGGTTTTTTATATTTGCTAAATTATTTCAAGAAAAAATGATGATAAATTTAACATCATTAAAATGTAATGTGATATCAATAAAAAGTATATGATTAGGAATAAATAAAAAATTAATTTAGGAATGATTAATATATCCTTGAAAATTATCACTGTTTTATCTGTATTATTCTTTTTTGTAAAAATCCTATTTGTTTACTTCCCCCATCCATTCTCATTTTTTACTTTAATTTAGAATTCAAATACAGATTTTTATGTAAAATGGGGTTCACACGTTTGGAAAGTACCAATAAGAAAAAACAATAAACAAATACACATAGGTCTACGCTAACTATGCATTCATAAAAAAAAAAATGTTTCTTTAACCTTTTAACTTATTATAAATAATAAAATGTACTAATCCTTACAAGTAACTTCCTATTATAATAAAACACACACATATTGCTGAAGTGTTAGGTGTTATATGTATACGATGTTTGTTTGGTTGTTAGGGCCATACATCCGCGTACATGTTTACGTCGTGTTCTTTTAGTGATGAAGTTTTATTTTAATTTATATTAATTTTTAAATTCCTAAAATGGGCAACCATTGATTTAGTAGTCAAAGTGGCATACCTTGGCTATACACATACATTATACTTTAGGTTTCATGTAATCTTATTTTCTAGTATTTAAAAGAAATTTACTATGTTAAATCTTGAATATTGGGATCAGCAATCGTTAAATTATTGACCATTTGTAATGTACTCATAACCAAGAGAAACATTTTATATCTCGTTCTTATGAATACATTTTTGGCAACTAACAGATAAGTTTTTTGAAAATGTAAGCAAAAATTCCAGTACACATAACGAAACTTGGAAAGTTGGTATTTTCCAGCTCAGACTGCACCATTTCAAAGGTGATCCCATTGTTGATCAATCGCTGAATAATAACCGGAAATAGAGTAGAACGTTTTTTAGTTCAATATAACGGATAGGGGCCTATATTTGTACACGTTGTCTTTACCTTAAAATTACTTTCCCTACGAAAAACAAATAAACAAAAAAAGTACAAAATAACTTGTACTATTTGATATAGTTGTAAGGAAAACTTAAATATGTTTAAGTTTAGTTCGCTGAACAAATATTATTTGAGCCAAGAGAACATGAAAATTATGAACAACAAATGAACAACTAGAATCCCTAAAGAGTCAATTTTACCCCTCCGTGTATGTATGTAAGATTACATAGAGCCTGGATAATGATGTGAATAGAATGCATAGGTGGACCTTTTTGGTTTGTCGGCATACTTATAAAGTTGGTGGGGGGGGGGGGGGCTTGTCTGTGTGATCGCAAGTCCGACTAACTAGTTATTTTTTAACTTGGGAGCCCAACTCTTATAAATTTGGAATAAATTTATTACAACGTTAATGGAATAAATGGAATAAATAATTACAACGTTCTGATTAACTATAATAAAATAATACACCGGTTAAAAATCTTCAAATGCTGATTAATAAATTAATGATTTTCGATATTATTCAAGAGCTGAGTTTTGGATTGTGGTCAACGCCATGTCCCCTCACAGAGAGAAGTTTCAACATAAATACGGTATTAATAGAAAAGTAGTGCGCCTTCTAAAAATTAACGCAAGA
This sequence comes from Stictocephala bisonia, assembly GCA_035578905.1. Taxonomy (NCBI): domain Eukaryota; kingdom Metazoa; phylum Arthropoda; class Insecta; order Hemiptera; family Membracidae; genus Stictocephala; species Stictocephala bisonia. The sequence goes on along the minus strand of JAQJVL010000398.1, from coordinate 405,613 downwards.
AACGGCATGGATTAGCAGAGAACTGGTACCAGTAGTGGGCAAGCAGGCGTTCAGTAACGTCAAAGATCTGCTCTACCAGTAGTGGGCAAGCAGGTGTTAATATAATAGTTGGACATGTATGAATATCCTTTCTTGAAGAAATTAAACATTTTCATCCATGTAATATTTACATAACTGTAAGCTCTAATGTGTTAACATATTATATTAAAATTTTACTTAAGGCTCTTATGCGAAAGATCCTTTCAAATAACTTTAAAAAAACTTATGACCAATTCAACATGAATAATTTATTTTAGTAAGGTTAGGATAACTTCATTATTATAGATTTAGGATTTTTTAAAAAGATATATTAAACGTTTATAGCAATAATGAAATATACCTTGTTACTGATTTACTCATTACATAAAAACTAAAATCATTGGCTCACTTTGAATGGAAAAACAATATAAAATAGAATAATAAAACAATATGATATATATGTTTAATTCAATATACATTTCATTTCAGATTTGCAAAACGTTCTTCTACACTTGCATCCTTGAGTGCATACATATGCGTTATGTTTAAGATGAGACGTTTCTTGTATATGAGAAAATCATCTAAGATAAATATTGTTAGTGTCCGCATGCTGAGTAAGGGAGAGAACTGAGTATCAGGCTTGTCAACTAGTTGAAAATCAGACCAATAATAAGCGTTTTTGATTGAAGAATATGAAACTAAATCGACTGCGATGATGCCCTTAAAACGAATCTCAGCCATATTACAGTTGTATTATTTTTTATGATAACTCTTTTTAAAATTTTTTCTCTTTAGTTAGCATATATTTTTATTTATTTTTTCCCATAAAACTATGATTTGATATAATTTGTTTGTAACATGGTTATTTTTAATTGGCAAGGCTCATACAATGTAAAACTGTAAATTGTGAAGCCCAATAAATGAATTTGAATGTGAAGTGCGGTTGAACATTCAATACATCCCCTTTCATCCAAACAATGAACTTTATACTTTAGGTAACACTAAAAACCACATACTGTACGAGTGTTATTATAACTAGACTTTATATTCCTATAATACATATAAGTATATGTAGGATTAACATAATGAACTTAGGTATAGGGAAATTATTTTATTTTACGATACCTATTTACGTTGCATTCATGTTATTTATGTATATAATATGTAATGGAAACTAGGCCTATTCAATAAGGTAATGAGGAAAGAACAAAGTAGCCCAAATGGCGTTCAAAGACAAATAGAGCACACATATTGTAATGTATAATGTTAAATGCAATGTTTGTTGTTGCGTTAAATCAATGAGAATGGTCATTTTGCACTTCATTGTTTTCTCTTAAATATATTTTTCCATACCAAGGAAAATGACACCTATGTTTTAAATGTCTATGTTACAATAGAAATATGTTGTTATGTAATATTTAAAACAAATACTATCACTTTAAAACTTTTAAATGTTTATTCTCCCTCAACTATTTTTTGTACATTACAAGATATGTGTTTTGAATCAGTAATTTATAGATAAAGAAAATTTATTGAGAATAAATAATAATAATAATTAATACTAGTAACCAGATCAATCAATAAAATGAAAGATTTAAGCTAAACATTAAGCAAGCAATTTACCACTAATCAGCTATAATTGTATCAACGGGAAATTTAACAGTATTGTTGTGTTTATTTCTTGTTTGTTGTTGAGCCTAGCTGCTGTTTCGCCCATATGACATATGCATGTTTGTTGTTGAACCTAGCTGCTGTTTCGCCCATATGACGTATGCATGTTTGTTGTTGAACCTAGCTGCTGTTTCGCCCATATGACGTATGCATGTTTGTTGTTGAACCTAGCTGCTGTTTCGCCCATATGACGTATGCATGTTTGTTGTTGAACCTAGCTGCTGTTTCGCCCATATGACGTATGCATGTTTGTTGTTGAGCCTAGCTGCTGTTTCGCCCATATGACGTATGCATGTTTGTTGTTGAACCTAGCTGCTGTTTCGCCCATATGACGTATGTATGTTTGTTGTTGAACCTAGCTGGTGTTTCGCCCATATGACGTATGTATGTTTGTTGTTGAACCTAGCTGCTGTTTCGCTCATATGACGTATGTATGTTTGTTGTTGAACCTAGCTGCTGTTTCGCCCATATGACGTATGTATGTTTGTTGTTGAACCTAGCTGCTGTTTCGCCCATATGACGTATGCATGTTTTATTTTCTAGGTAATATGAGTAAACAATGCATGATCGCTAACAAATGTGCATTATATGTGTGAACTAAATCTTTGATTCGTAATCCATGTAAAAATAGTGTGCTACAGTTTATATCATAACGGTATTTATCAATAAACAGCATTCAATTCTGAAAGTTTTCTTGTCGCATTTTATAAACAGAGGCCAAATCCATTACTAAAATGTGTAATGTCACATGTATAATGTAAGATGTTCCTTCCTATAGCTCTTTAGTTCTAGTTTAATGTTATGCAGTGATGAATTGCTGTTTATGAACTGAATTATAATTTTACCATACAGTTAAAAACCAATTTATTCTAGCTTAGAATTTAGTCAAGACTGAGGCTGGATTTTTAATGAAATGAAAGCTGTAAATATAGCCAGAGTATTTTTTTATTTATTTACCTGGAAAACTTGTAAATAAGTATAATAAGAATATTATTTTTACTGTATAATATTTTTTTCTTTGCTGTAATTAAGAATTGTGGGTGGTTAAAAAAATACCAAACCCCATTATTAATACAATTGGCTTCAGCTTGAACTTGTATTGAATAAGTTTGGATAAAAATCACCAAATGAAATGCTCCCCAGAAAAGTATCCTCAAGTGCTCAGCAAGACAAAGAGCTATAAAATGTTTTCCGTTTCCTTTGTTGAACAGTCCTCCAGAATCCTCTCAGCTCTCTGCCGGCCACTTCTTTTAGATTATTTAAATATGCAGATGAGTAATGTAAATTCTTTAATGTTTATTTGTCTACTAGGTATGTTTTAATACTTGAAAGTATCGATATAAAAATAAACATAAAAATATATTAACTAAAGAAATATTTAATAAATAAATAAATAACGAAGTCCTTTCTGTGAAGCCTGAGTCATATTTTGTAATATTTTACAGCCTGAACGTTTAGTTTGGGTTTTCTTGTATAATAGAATGCGCTGTTAATGTGAAGAATGCTAGTTTATGATGCAGTGTTTTATTGATTATGTTTGGTAGATCTAATAAATTATAGGTTGCACCGTGTACCTTACTATAATATATTTAATACTGAAAATAAAACAGGTATGATGCAACAAAATTATTTACTAAAGTACAGGAATTTAAATTAAAGGTGTATTTTTTTACTGCCCAAAATAAAGTTATTAAAGATAGTAAAAAACAGTGAGAATAAATAATGTTTATATTAATTTTACGATAGGCATGTAGGGAGGGAGTGTTTAACGATAGTTACGTAGGGAGGGAGTGTTTTACGATAGTTACGTAGGGAGGGAGTGTTTTACGATAGGCATGTAGGGAGGGAGTGTTTTACGATAGGCACGTAGGGAGGGAGTGTTTTACGATAGGCACGTAGGGAGGGAGTGTTTTACGATAGGCACGTAGGGAGGGAGTGTTTTACGATAGTTACGTAGGGAGGGAGTGTTTTACGATAGGCACGTAGAGAGGGAGTGTTTTACGATAGTTACGTAGGGAGGGAGTGTTTTACGATAGTTACGTAGGGAGGGAGTGTTTTACGATAGGCACGTAGGGAGGGAGTGTTTTACGATAGCTACGTAGGGAGGGAATGTTTTACGATAGGCACGTAGGGAGGGAGTGTTTTACGATAGGCACGTAGGGAGGGAGTGTTTTACGATAGTTACGTAGGGAGGGAGTGTTTTACGATAGGCACGTAGGGAGGGAGTGTTTTACGATAGTTACGTAGGGAGGGAGTGTTTTACGATAGCTACGTAGGGAGGGAATGTTTTACGATAGGCACGTAGGGAGGGAGTGTTTTACGATAGGCACGTAGGGAGGGAGTGTTTTACGATAGTTACGTAGGGAGGGAGTGTTTTACGATAGTTACGTAGGGAGGGAGTGTTTTACGATAGGCACGTAGGGAGGGAGTGTTTTACGATAGCTACGTAGGGAGGGAATGTTTTACGATAGGCACGTAGGGAGGGAGTGTTTAAACTTGTTAAAACCAACATGATTGCGAAGTTTTGAGATTTCGTGGATAATCGCTCAGTTTGTCTTGGAGCTCCAGGAGTAGAAGATAGGGGCCTACAAAGGATGCAGGCTGGCTCCTGGCACGAGGGAAATAACAATAACATTTCTATTGGCTAATAACTTTTTAATTTTTCTGTTTAAGGGTTGTACCTTTTGGTTATCCTTTAATGGTTGAATGTCAGGATACAAGGTATACTTTACCTGGGATAGCAATAGCCTTCTTTGGTTTACAGGTTTTTTTGCTATATCTTGATGGACATTAAAAAAAAACGGCAATACCTAATTTACGATTTCCTTTATTGAATAGATAGAATTTATAAGAATTAGTGGCCCATGTGTTCAAAAAGAAGTTTATTTTAAAATAAATGTAAATGGGCCTTAGGTTGATTAAAAAAAAAAAAAAAAAAAAAAAAAAAAAAAATCGTAACATAATTATTGCTATAAATTTAGTGTATTAAATTTATAAACAATTTTTGTTTATTTTTTGAAGGGATGAAAAAACCTAAATTTTATTTTGTATCTAACATATGTGGGAATATTTATCAAAACAAGAAAAATAACCTAGGAGTTGTGATGTGATGGTCAATTAATATTAAAGTAATTTTAAAATTTTTTACTTTACTATACAACTGCTCTGATATTAGCTATTTTTTTAAATTTTGCCATTTGCTTTGTATCACTCTGTTACTTAAAATACATGTTAGTGACTTTATACAACGTCTAAGGAATATGTGTAAATAAAATCGAATAAAAAATAAAGTTTGATTGCTGAAAGATGAACTTAACTATGAGCTTAAATTAAGAAATATCGAACGTCCAAAAAGTACTTTAAGCATTGACTTAACAGAAAATGAAGAACATTTTTTATAAAAATTAATCACTTGAGGTATGTAATTTAATAAGAAAAATTTCGGTGAACCTATAAATTGAAAGCTTAAGTACTAATATAAGCCATAAATATGATAACCCATAAGCCAATAGGTCCTTTGCAGAGTAAAATGTTAGAATTCTGAACAAAATTTATTCGAATTACAATCAGAGATAAAAAAAATTTTAATATATATTATTTTTTTTATTTATTATATATTTTTATATAAAATTTATTATTATATAAATATAAGATTATTAGAGAATGTTTGGTTAGAGAGCATGTAATTAGATGTCGACAAACTTTAGAACAATTAATAAGAGTGTATATTGATCATGTAAAACTATTTTCCCAAGTATTTTGTAGCAATTATTCTGAGCCAGAATGATAAAAATAGGTATTCATCCCCAAGATAGAAACAAGTAAGTTTAATGGAAAAAAATTAGTAAAAATGCTTAGAAGTAGCTTGCAAACATTGTCGGAATGTAAGTTATAGTGATTATGTCACGAGAAAAACAATAATTTTAATGATCAAGGAAAGTAATAAAATCTGAGGTAAAATTTATAAACCGGATGTGATAATTGTCATGCTTTCATGTAAATAATGGCATTATCCTGGATGAACAGAAACAGGAAATAAAATATGTAATCTCTTTAGTGACCTAATTTTTTTAGCATATTAGAGAGAAAATAAAAAAATGTGAAATTTTTAGGAAAGCAAAACCATATAATAAAAAAATATGAAAATATAAAGTCATGCTACCAACCCCTACATATACTTTATGTATCGATACTGCTGGACCATTAGTAGGATCTAAGAATGGAAAATATCTTAATTGTTGTAGATGATACGACTAAGTATGTTTGGTTAGTGAGAATTAAAGACGCAACTAGTAAAACGGTAATCACATAATTGAAAATATGACATTTTGTAGTTGTACTAGTAGTAAGAAAAATATTTAAAATTATGGTTCATGTTTCAAAAAGGAGGAATTTGAGACGTTTGTTTTTAAAATCTTTAACTACCTTACAGAGTAAGCGCAAACAGAGCAGCGATTTATATTGAAAGTTTAAAGAACTAGGTAAGATGTCATTACGTAACAAGCAAGTAACTGTGACAGTGATTTATATTCAAAGTTTAAAGAACTAGGTAAGATGTCATTAACATAACAAGCAAAGTAACTGTGACAGCGATTTATATTCAAAGTTTAAAGAACTAGGTAAGATGTCGTTAACGTAACAAGCAAAGTAACTGTGACAGCGATTTATATTGAAAGTTTAAAGAACTAGGCAAGATGTCGTTAACGTAACAAGCAAGTAACTGTGACAATGATTTATATTTTTTGACAATAAATTATCAACACTGCCTTGATAAAGTACCAAATGCACAAGTGTTTAGTTAATGTTTAAACATAAGCCAAGCCACACTTTGAATTACTTGAAGAGTGCAACTTGAAAGGTGTACTTGAACTGATGAATTAATAAATAATAAGTTATATTTTCAAGAAATCATGGATATGTTAAGAAGAACCATGAAAATGGCAAATTCTCAGTTTGTGAGGACAATTAATTAAAATATAATAAATTGGTTTTACAACTTGGGTACAAGGTGTGTCCATAAAGGTTTTGGTAAGAGGATTAAATCGTTATAAATAGTAAGTAATAAATACGATATAGAAACATTACAAACACACTTTTTAACAAAGATTAAAGATTACTGAACTAATCATACTTACATAAATGTTATGAAGTTATTGTAAGTTACAAGGTATTTGGTACTCTGAAAGTAAAAAACATTCCTATCATTTTTTTACAGATAATCAGTAAATGTTTTGTACAGTTTAAATGATGCTCATCAGTAATCATAACAACTCCAAAGCCAATTTATAGTGCTACATAATAATTGATACATTAAATTATCAAGATAAATCATTGTAATAGACTTGCATTGTAATAACCTACTAAATACATATATATTTTACGTAGGGTAAATTTCTTTACACATTGAGTGTGGGACTCGTCCTTATGAATAATCTTCAACTAAGGGAATACTCACCAAAACCCCTTCGGGCCGCGGTGATCTAAGCCAGAACCCTTTCGGATGACTTCATGCCTGTCCGCGTGTCTTACGCTCTTACGAGGTCATTCTTCATATTGGATACTTAGGGGTCAGTTAGGCATAATTCCTCTCTGTTGGCGTAGACCACAACAGTTCTCCACGTTTCTTCAATTTGCAGCATTGCCTCCACTAAGGTGTCTGCCGTAACAGGAGCTCCCACGGAGACAAGTCCTCTTCTCTCCCCGGCGAAGCACCCACACACGAAGAAAGGGTGATGAAAATCATTCTCGTCCTCCACGCAGTAATTGCAGTGGGAGCGACCTGACCTTCCCCATTCGGTGCATATACTTCCTGAAGTATCCCTGACCCATAAGTAACTGACACAGGTAGCAATCAACCCCTCCATGGCCCCGGCCGATCCAGGCCCCGAGATAGCCGATGACCACCGCCCATCAGTGCTCTGATCCCACCTGCTCTGCCAAGCTAGCAAAGTATCCGTCCTGATCTCTGCTGCTGATTCTTTTCTGCTTCGCTCGAGTGCCTGGCCAAATATGGCCTGTCTCTCAAAAGCGAGTAAATAAAGGTGAATAATTCCCACCACAACCATCACTGCTGAACCTGCAACAGTATGATAGGTGCATGCAACCCTTAACGCTGCTCTTTGCTGCACTGCCAGCATACGCTTACTATATTCTCTCATCTTCATCCACACAGACTTCCACACCGTACATGAGAATGGCATTTACGGTGGACACGAGGAGTCTTATTTTGCTTGACCTAGGGCCGCCAACATTCTCCATTAATCTGCTGAGCGACGTAACCGCCTTTTCAGACACTGATGAACGATTAAGGAGACGACAGACGAACATTAAACCCCAGGTACTTCGCTGCTCTCTTCGAATTGACCTTGATGGACCGTAAAGTAAAGAGGAGTCCTGAATGGATTCTCCGTCGAGTGAGTATAACAATCTCGGTCCTGGCAATTTCCAACTCGAGCAAATGCTCTCCATCCAGCTTCTAACCCGGATCATCATTTGATTCAAGTGAAATAGCGCAAACTCAGGAGTCCTTTCCGTGATGACGGCGGCCACGCCATTCAAGGCATCTCGAGGCAAAGCAAGCTGTCATACGAGATTTTCCAGAAGTCCGGATCGAGAATCGAGCCCTGTGCCTCCTTGATCTCTTGCATTATTCGGTCTCATACAGCAGCCATACTGTCTACTACTTTATACACAAATAGATGTTTATTTTTATTTACATGCCGTACAGTTCACAAATATGAAAACTTAGCTAATAATTTAAAATGAGTATTAAACAGTTCCTCTTTAAATACATCGAAGGTAAGGTCCCACTCGTTGTTACGTAGTTTTATATCAAACACAATTTTCTTTATAAATACAATTACAACGTCTATGATATGTGAAGTTAAATATGTACCTTACCAACAGTTAATTAATTTCAGAATGTATCAAAAGGAATCTAACTACTGTGGACTTCAAAACTGTATGTAATAATACTGGAAGTACGCCGGAGAAAATGCAGTTACCAGCCTCCACAAGAACATTCAAAAGATCTGGAAAGAGGAGAAATTACCGACAAGATGGACAACAGCAATAATATGTCCCATCCACAAAAAAGGGAGTAAGACCGACCCAGGCAATTATAGAGGGATCTCCCTACTGGACTGTACGTACAAGATTCTCTCCAAAATAATTTATAACAGGGTCAGAGACCAACTAGAAAAAGAACTGGGAGAATATCAGGCGGGATTTAGACCGGGAAGAAGCTGCCCAGAACAAATATTAAACCTAAAACTAATCATCGACTACTACAAGTCGAGAAACAAACAACTAGTGATCTCTTTCATCGATTTCCAAAAAGCCTACGACAGCATACATAGAGAATCTTTGAAGAAGATACTGAGAAATTTAGGCTTACACCCCAAACTGATCAAAATGATTGGGCTTACACTGGAGAACACAACATCTAAAGTCAAATTCAGAGGAGCAACCTCAGACGCGTTCGAAATTAAAACAGGATTAAGACAGGGGGACGGGTTGTCCCCAATTTTATTTAACTGCGCACTGGAATATCTGATGAGAGAATGGAGGAAGATTAACCCAGAACTAATAAAAGTAGGAACGAAAATCAAAGTGAACTGTTTAGGTTTTGCGGACGACTTGGCTTTATTAGCAAACAGCATAAAAGAGGCAAGAACGCAAATTGAGACACTAGAAGAGATAGCTGGGAAAATTGGACTAAAAATCTCATTCGAAAAGACCAAAATCATGGTCAGGGATCCTCTCTGCGTTGATCACATATCAATTTTTAACACTAAAGTAGAACTGGTGAAAAAATTCAAGTATCTGGGGGAAACAATAACACACAACAATAACGAGAAAATCAACTGGAAAGAAAGAACTGACAAACTGAAGAAGTCTCTATTCACAACTCAAAACATATACAATAAGAGATGCTTATCAACAAAAACCAAAATCAGACATTACCAAACGGTAATTCTCCCGGAAATACAATACGCATGCGAGACAATCTCCGGACCTTACAAAATAGGAGAGATAGAAGCAATAGAAAAATTAGAAAGAAGGATAATAAGAAAGTGTATAAACAAGAAGAACCTAGTGGAAGGTCAATGGAGAATAATCCCAAACGAAACCGTCTATAAAACAATCACTCCACTAACAGAATTCTTCAGAAGGAAAAGGATATCATTCCTGGGACACATATTGAGAACGGAAGACACTAGACTAGCTAAACGACTGATCGACTTTTACTGGAATAAAAAAATCAAGTCAAACTGGGTGAGAGAAGTGCAGAAGGACATGGAAGAACTAGGAATCTTGAAGGAGGATCTCGTAACAAAATCACAGAAATACAGCGAATGGGTAAAAACAAACACAATAACACTCACGCACAAACCAAGACCAAGACGAAATGTGGTATATTCAGAGGAGGAAAGAAGACGAAGATCGGAACGGCTAAAAAAAATATGGGCTAAAAAGAAAGAAGAGACAGCCAAACAAATGAAACAGCTAAGGACGACTACAAGTTTTGAACTAAAGTGATCCAATAGGGTCGTAAAAGCAATAAATAAATAAATAAATACTGCGTCAACAGTTTTGAAAATTTTAGTAAATGCGTCAATATTATTTAAACAATATTTGTAAAAGGGGAAATTAAAAAAATTTCAAGGTATGATAAAATGCTAAGATACAAATTAAGATAAATAAAACTAGTTAACAATATGATTGTGGACATCAGAACTTAGTTTGGTGGTGCTTTTCAAACGTCTTAATCCAAGCAGCCCACCATGAACCCTGCTAAGGAGTAAACCCCTTTGACACCGAGAGGTGTAAATACTAAAGTAAATCTTTCAAATGTGCATTCCTTCAGAGAATCTTTTAATTTTCCAGACACCAACTTGGGATGGCAATATTGTTCTCACGTTGTCGAGCTGTGTTGTTCAGCACGAAAAGAAGTCCTTCCTTCTCGTCTTGTATTGGTGGACGACAAGACAAGCGGCAGAGACAACATTCTAAAGGTCTGCCTTAGACATAAATAGGATATACAGACAGAATTAGTTTATACCATTTGTTTGAAATATATAGTTAAAAATTGGTATATTTTTGTCCTTCAAGAGTCCTCACTGCTGTTACAGTTCCAGTATCAATATTTAAGAAACAAATTTAAAATTTTATTTAAATTTTATATAGATGTTATAAAACTCATTATTACCTTCTACATACACATATTGACAGACTCTGAGATCAACTTATTACAGTTTCATATAACATATTTGTGCTTATATTGTAATAAATGTGTGTTGTGTGACGTTTATTTTTACTGTATATATATATATATATATATATATATATATATATATATATATATATATATATATATATATACCAACACGTATTATGCTAATTAAAAAACTATTTTTATATAATCTGTAATTGACGTACTTTAATATAATACTAACTAACTAATATAATACCATATTGGTTATTTATCGTCATTCATGACTCTTGTAACACTTTTAGAAACATAAATGAGAATACGATAGTGATATTTATTTATTGCTCAAGATAATTCAATATTCTAATCTATTCCTTCATCAAAAGTAAAAATGGTATATTATTCGAATCATAGATAACAGTAAGAGGTTCCTGGTTACAGTTAAGACCTGTGTGGGCCAAGCCCGTACTTTCCACTCAACGTCACAGATAAGCCGTTATCCATTCCCTAAATCATGCCTACAGTGTTGGTTATCAACACTTAATTTGATGGTTTTATGGATGGATTACTGTGTTCCTTGTTCAATTTGTTCTTTGTTAAATATAATTTTAAAAGCAAGAATAGACTAAAAATTGTAAAAATTGTTAGTCATGGAATGTTAGTCATTGTCTAGTGACCAGAAAAAACATGATTGCAATATGCTTTTAATTTACATCACGAAGCTTTTATTTATAGCAAAGATTTATATTAAAGATGTATCTGTTATTAAAATTTGGTATTGAATATTACTAATTTTTTGAACTACATCTTTTAAAGAATATAAAATTAATTACGTATTTCGTATTTATAAGAATGTATTTACTATTAAACCTTAGATTATAATGTGGAATAGTAAGTAAGCGGAATGACAATTTTATTATGACAAATAGCCATCCATACGATTCAGCTATTATAACTGTTGGCTAGTTAGATTTAAGTTATTTACCTTATTGTCATATTTGTGTATCTTATTTTTAATTTTATCTCATTTATCATTCACATGACATACACATGTTAAAGTGATGCTTAACACTACAGAATATTATTAAATTCCTTTAAAAACACTTTTATTATCTAATACTGTGATAAATATACGTAATGTAATTGTGAGATACAACATATATTCAATAATTCTATTATAAAGCATGTATTCATTTATTATTTATAACCGAACATAACACAAAGTCAGCCAAATTCTACTGCCATATATTAACTATAATTTGTCAGCTGTAATTCCTCCAAACAGGCTAATTCTTGGATGTAATATTTCTACGTTTCCTAGAATAATTGTTTTGATTTTCATGCTATAATGTTCATGTCCTATGTGATATACGTATATATTCTTATTTTAGTTATTATATTGCATTGGTTGCTGTATTAGATTTAAGTGCTATTGTACAGATCAGCCTGAGTATACATTCATATGAGTGTCAGTGTGAGTCTGCATCTAGATGTGTATATATATATATATATATAAAATATGTAGGTGTAGGCTACGTATATACAATCAATTATATTGTTCAGAAAATTCATTGTACATTTTATTTGTATATATGAATGTATAGGAATTTATGTATGTGTGTGTGTTAGAAATTAGAAATTGTACAACGTAGATATAAGTTTTCATGAATTGTTATAATAAGGACATACTAATCTGGGAAATTGTTATTGTTATTGTATTATTATTTGTATATATGTGGAAAAAATAAAATTTATTTATTATTATTATTATTACATATGTATATTGCACTAGATTGAAAGGATAAGAGAGTTAGTGGACAAATTGACAATGGAAAATTCCTACTATTTTAGACAAAAACTTAATTACAATAATTCTACATTATAAGACAAGGTTGTTTATGTATCTTGATGTACAGTACCACATTAGCAGTGCCCTCAGCCATCAGGACGTTATTTTTTCGCTTGAAAAGGAAGAAAGCTTGTGGTGTACTCCGTAACACACTCTCGAGTACACCTGAATTGAGAAAAAAATGTCTCGTACATCTATAACTTTAATCTGTATAATCTATAGAATCCTACAACAGGATTTAATTGTATTAATTAATTTTTAATATATTCAGCCACACTGTTTTACAAATTGCTTTAGACTTACTTCTGCGTTGAGGTTTTGTACAATCATGTAATACTCTAATAGTGAAATATTGTACTCTATACCTCAACAATAATATGTATGATGTAGTTATTCTTCAACAGAGGCTTTGAAACTCATTATTACACTATGAGGATTTAAAATGTTTTATTTATGAATTGCTTAGGAAAACACTTACCCTAGCACAGCGTTATAATATCCCGTCTGAGATTGTTTTTAAAGTAGCATTTATTAAATCAGGGCTTTCAGTCTCAGGTCTTCACATCTCATCTCATTTATGATCCAGTTTTGCACGTTTTTAAAGTTGGCTGAAAAATAAAGTTAGTTATATTTTTTTAAGCGATGGTATTTGAGCAGAGTAGATATTTTTTCATGTATATTTACAAAGTTTTATTTGTAAAATAGTTTTTTAAGCTATTGATTGGATCTTAAACATTCTACTTCTGTGTTTGAGAGAGGACCATACCATATTTATATTAGTATTTATAATAAATTGCCACTTAACATCAAGGTTGAGGAAAAGCTACCATTATTTAAAAAAAGTAAAAACTCATTTTCTTGATAAATGTTATTATAATTTAAGTGACTTGCTGTAGTTTGTATCAATTTTAATTTATTTTTAGTTTTTTATTAGTAGTCATGACGTGTTTATTACACATCTGTATTTGTTTTAACGAATAAAGACGAAATGAAATAATTGTATTTTGCAAATTTATTCCTCTAAACATATACAAGCTCACACAATGTCTGTTGTGTTTACATTGTGTAAATATTACTGTAATATAATGTTCACACAAGAGTATACCGTTCTCCACAAATATGACGTTAAAGCAAACAATAGTATATAATAATATATTATAATTATAATGAAAGTATGGATATTCTTCGAAACAATAATCTAAAATCTACAAATTCATCAGCTGAATATATCAAGGAATTCCCATGTGTAATTAATAATTTGAATTTCATTTCAAGAATAGAAGAATCTTATTTTAAATAACTATTATGAAAAATGTAGTTTATTTTTTAGGATGGATTTATTCTGTAAAAGTAAATGTTTAAACTCATCACCATCAGGAAATGAGCTAAAACTTGTTATTAAGCTGCAAATAGTCAAAGAAATTAAGTAATAATCAGTTTTATTCAATACATATTTTATTTTTGAAATTTATTTAATAGCATATTTCTTAATATAAAGCTGTTGAAGATAAAATTGTTTCTGCAATATAGGGAGGGTTTTACTAACAATAATAACCAATTTACTAAAAAAAAATTATATGTATTCACAATACAGATAAGCCGAGCAAGTGGAATCGTGGCGCCCGACACACCCTCATTCTCTAATAAAACCCTCCGCTCTGACAACTATATTGCTGCTATATTTTTACTGGCTGTCACAATATTTTCTCTAGATAGAGTGATATTAGAGTAATTCATTTTCTTTTGAAATAATAAATGAAATAGCAATATTTATTTTTAAATCATTTTAATTGTAAAACGGCTGTAAACGTTGTCCGCTTAGCTGTAAAGCAAAAGTATTAGTTTAGTACATATTTATTTACCATATTACTTGTGAAAAAAAGTTAGCCAATGTATGATTGTAAGCTTAAGAAGTATTTTTTATTTAGTGTAAATAAATATAAAATATAATTAATTTAATTCAAACTGTTAAATGCAGACTCATTTTTTTTTCATTCTTGATTTATATTTTAGAATCTCATCAAGAATGGAGAGCAGATTGTTTGTAGCAATTCCAGCCCGATCTCATTGGTTACCACCTTTTCCAAAATATTTAAGAGAATATTTCTGGATAGGCTGTTGGCATTTCTGATGAGGAATGATGTACTTTACAAAAGGAAGGAGGATTAAGTTTCGCTTTACAAAAGGAAGATCAACCACGGACGCAGTCAACTCAGTTATTTCTTTTTTAGCACAGGCTCTAGACTCAGGTGATTCAGCTTTGGGATTATTTTTCAATTTGACCAAGGCTTTCGATATGGTCGATCACAGTGTTTTACTAAGAAAGCTACATCTACTTGGTAACAGAGGGGTGTCGTACTCTTGGATGTCATCTTAACTCTGTGGGAGAACACAATCAGTTTAGGTATTTATTTTAGACAGCCTTGGCTGTCAAAGCTTAGCCTCATCAAAATCAACTGAGGTAATAAGAGGAGTCCCGCAGGGTTCGGTACTCGGACCAATCATGTTTCTCTTGTTTGTGAATGACCTCCCAAAGTTGAGGTTACCAGTGCCAATGCCCAAATTTGTCTTTCTGCAGACGACACTTCTCTTAAAGTCAAATCCCCAAATCGACTGGATATCATGTCTCTGGTTTATAAAGAAGCGTATAGAATAGCTCAGTGGTTTCAGCAGAATCAGCTCGTAGTGAATAGTGATAAAACTATATTTATACATTTTTCTATCAGGAGTTCACAGGATTTAGAACAGAATACATTCCATATAGGGGATGAAGAGATCTCTTCTTGTGACTCTTTAAAGTTTCTTGGTGTTTACATTGACACCAAACTTAACTTCCATGATCATATTGAGCTCGTCTGCAAGAAATTAAGCTCAGGGGTTTTCGTTATACGAAACTTATCATAGTTTGCTGATGCCAGAGTAACCTTAGCTGCTTACTATGGACTGATTTACCCCTTTCTTACATTTGCGACTGTTATTTGGGGATGTGAAAGTTCACGCACAAAAATTGTTTCTAACTCCAGAAAAGGGCGTTAAGAGTGGTTTTTGGTAAACCTCGAAGAACTTCGTGTAAGTCACTATTTAAGGAGGCTAATTTTTAACATTCCCATCAATTTATATCTTGAACTGCGTAACATTTGTTCAAAACCACCTTCACCTTTTGAAACCAAATAATCTCCAACATCGTCAAAATCTTCGTCACACCAATATAATTAAAATCCCGGCCCATAGAACTAGTTTTGTTGAAAAGCATTTATTAATCATTGGCATTTAACTTTACAGTGCTCTCCCAAACTCTATAAAGTACAAACAAGTCCACATTTTGGAGTGAGGTTAATAGGTTATTGATACAGCGGGCCTATTACGGTGTCAGGGATTTTGTTGAGTGCGCTGATCAGACTGGTTTAATCTAAGGTGAATGGCCACCTGTATAAGCTGTAGTTTATTTTAGAAGTAACACACAGTTTTGTCTTATTTTAATTATTCTGACAATGTTAATGTTACCATATTTGATTGATTTAGGTTATTTTTAATCACCTAATGTAATTAATAACATATTATTATTGACGCTATTTTGCAGTGTTATTTTGTTGTCAATAATGCATTTCTGAGATCTGAGTTTTACTGTAAATTTTTTGTTTGACGCCATAGAAGTTTTTTTTAAACTGAAAGATTTTATATTTTGTATTCATTTTTGTTATTTTAAAAGCTGCTTATTTATTTATCGTAATAACTTTTACTAGACACTCTACTACATTTCTTGGCCAGCATATTTCCTAAACATTTGTTTTCAAATATAAATATATTTTAACTATGGAAATAAATATTTACTAATTCATTATTATTCATATATTAGACAAAATCCTCCAACCTTTGACTACTTACCTATCAGGGATTAACTTTCTTGCAGTTTTCATGATAATCAGCTCAATTTTAATTCTATTATTTAATGTTATCCAATTTCGGTGCAGTTTGCTTTATTGTTTTATTTAGTTCACCACATTTTTCATTTAATTTAACATTAATTAATTTTGTCATTTTCATTACCTTATCCTCATGAGTTTTTCTGATCGGTGTCCACCCAAAGGATTGGTTTAAACCTTCACCTGCTATTAAATGGGTGCTAATTATCCTACTAACAGAACAGAATCAACTGTTGACTTGACAAAATACCCTCTCAATTGTGATTCGTTAATCACTGTATTGGTGGACCTATCACCTTTTTCCACAGACATTTTGTATTGACATGAATCGGGGAGTTTTTTAGCACCATTAAAGTTGCGAATAAAAAAAAATACGTTGTAATTCGGCCGATGCGTTTTTGGCATTTGCTATTTTAATTTTGAAGTGTTTTATTAAATTAATACATCGTGAAATTTATATAACTAATTTCCATAAAAGTTTCACTCAGTTCTATCTTACTTAAAAATTCATGAATTGCAATTTCAATTAAGAATCGGAGCTGACATATTTATCGAATATTATCAATGAAAGATGTAAGAGCGAACAATATTTAAATAACAAGTGAATATCAACTGAAAGTAAAAGTTTAGGCCTTGGCCGGTATATGCAGCATCAACGCCAGTCATAATATGAAGTTTGTGTCAACTATTTGTTAAATTCTTTGTTAGGATGTGCTCTTTTGATGGTATCATTCCTACTACTAGGAAACCTATAAACAGAAAATCCACTTTGTAAATTACTTTTAATAAAAGTAATCTTCATTATTATTTATTGTAAAAAATGGTACGTTGCAAATCATTCAAAAAAAAGGTGCAAAAATTATTTTGATAAATGGAATTTTCATCTTCAAACAAATTTATCTTTAACAGAACATTAATTTGAATAATTAAAATATCTCAAATTAATTTTTAAAATTATATACTTCTCTCAAATTATCTATAAGAATACTTCTGATAAAGACAAAATTATAAATTCCAAAATGTTGTACATTGAACTACAGTATTACTCTACACAGGTTAGTTTAAAAAAAGGTAATTTTTAGAATCTATTTACCTTATTATATGATTTATACTTACTATATATCATTTATGCATGTAATGTTGGATCATTTTTATTTGCGTTTTTTAACAAATTCTTATAATACAATATAATACTCAGAATTTGAATATTTTTCAAATAAAAGAATGGTTTTCATAAGGGAAAATTTTTTTAGCAGATGTGGCTTATGAATGACGACGGACGACAGGACCACGCATATTTTATGAGGCTTGGTTTTAAAAACGAATACATTTCTCCATTGTTACAATGAGCGTGACAGGCTTAGCTGTTCATCCGAATTTATATTTCCCTAGACAGTATAAAAACTCTGCAATATTAAATCTGAATTTGTAAATAAATTATTTTCTACAGCAATCCTAATCAATTTATATCAGTTAAAAGATATTTTTGCAGTAAAATGGAATAATCTTAACAGTTTCTTCTAAAAATAATATATATTTAAATATATTAGTTAGTTAAAAAGTGTAGTTAAACTATTACAGATATAATACATATCATTAAATTACCTTCATGATACATAACCATTCACAGAAAAATATATTTATATTAATTGCATCTTCCCAAACCTATACGAAAGCGAGTCAACTAAGTTCAATTCTTTTCGTTGAAGGCATAAAAGGTACATAAGGACCGATTCAAGAAACTTGTTACAACTGTCAATAATAACTAACGGCTTAGTTTCCCTTGAATTTGGAAATTATTGAAGAAGGTTTAGTCGCAATAAACTGAAATGTTATTAGAAAATTAATTTAAGTAGAGAAAAATAAGGAACTTTTTGTGTCATTTGTGGGGTATCTTTCAGAGATTTAGTGTACATAAATCTATGCAAAAACCTTAAGTAACGCTTTTCAGGGCCAAATTTTAGAAAGAGTTTTTGTAATTGTGGAAATAAAAATATTACTGAATGCGTTTCTCAACATTTATGACCAATTGAAAAAAAGAAAAAAAGACGTGTATATTTTGAGTGTATGCAACCACGAGGTATATTTTATCTTCCAAAAATATCTAATAATAATAAGTTAGTTAATATTGTTATATTTTCTATATCACGCTTTTTTAGTCGCTGAATCTAAATTTGTCACTTGAAATAGCCTTTTCATCATTAGAAGAACCAAATTGATTGGCATTGTCTTTTTTCAGTTACCTTGAAAAAAATTGACGTAAACTTGTTATAGTTACCAATTTGTATCTATATATACTCAAATGTAGCTATAACAATATTTTGTTTGTTACATATGTCAACTTATTATTAAAATCATAATTTAAACACAACAGTTTATATTTCATTACCAAAAAACATATCCAATTGAGTGAGGATGAGTACATAGATGTGAATCAGAAGCTTACTTGACATACCTTGTGGGGAGGAGAAGACTAGCGGTGGAAACCAAGTCCCTCTCTAGTTGGAAGTAGTTGAATAGTGGCTGACACCAAGTCCAGCCTGGTGGGGAACAGAAGACTAGCGGCTGAAACCAAGTCCCTCTCTAGTTGGGAGTAGTTGAATAGTGGCTGACACCAAGTCCAGTCTGGTGGGGAGCAGATGACTAGTGGCTGAAACTAAGTCCCTCTCTGGTTGGAAGTAGTTAACTAGCGGCTGACACCAAGTCCAGCCTGGTGAGGAGCAGAAGACTAGCGGCTGAACCTCTCTGGTTGGAAGTAGTTAAATAGCGGCTGACACCAAGTCCAGCCTGGTGGGGAGCAGAAGACTAGCGGCTAAAACCAAGTCCCTCTCTGGTTGGGAGTAGTTGACTAGTGGCTGACACCAAGTTCAGCCAGGTAGGGAAGATAAGGATAGTGGCTGACAAGAAGTCAGCTTCTTAGTGCTGAAGTTTAGCTCACTCTCAGCCTAATTGATGACATCCTTAATCTTAGTTTCAATTTCTGTGATAGAAACTGTGTGTGTGTGTGTGTGTGTGTGTGTGTGTGTGTGTGTGTGTGTGTGTGTGTGTGTGTGTGTGTGTGTGCGCGCGTGCGTGTGTGCGTGTGTATAAGATACCGATCGTAGATATATGGGCGAATATGAGGTTTGAATGAGTGTAGATAAACGAGTGTAGTCATTGTTACTATCTGAGTTCGACTTCACTCAGAAAGGACTATTTATTAATTGGGAAGCTATGGGACTCAGGGAAGCTATGGGATCTACAGCGTTACGTAGAATCCGAACCACGTAGTGTTGGTCTGATTTTGAGCTAACTGACAAGTCTGACACTCAGTTCTCTTCCATACACAACATCTGAACCTTGACTACCACCCAACATTGATACCCCAGACTTCTTTTTTGTCCACCTCGATAGCAACTATTGAGCGGATGCCATGTAAGTTACACACTTGGCTTTTATTTAAAAACGATTTTAACCATAATAATATTACTAAGTCAAAGAGACTGTAATGGTTAAACTAAAAGTTTAATGTTTGTGTATTCTATTTAAATCTAATGGTGTTTTTAGTTATTTTACGGTATACACTAGTCTTATATTGTTTTATATTTATTTTTTAAGTTAACCAGACACCTATGATGGGGAGATTATTTTATTTCTAAGAATAAGAATAAGAATAATTTATTCCTTTAAACATGGTACAATGCATGCAATTGGAAACGTCAAAAAATTTGATTAAGACTACACTTAACCTAGCAGATTACAAGCAATTTGTAAATGAGTTTTCTAACAATCTCTAAACAATCATTACATTCTTGAATCTAATTCTCATGTAAATTGGTAAATTTATGTTACTTTATATAATATTGGTCTAATTTCTGAATGCAGTAGTCAGTTAATTTCTTACTAACAGCTTATTTAAAGTTAGTCATGAATTCATTAATTTTGTAAAATAAGTTGTTGTATTCCTTCCAACATATTAAATGAAAAGATAACAGTTTAAGAGAAGGAAACACAAGCATTCAACTTTCAATACTAGCTGCTTCGCTATCGGGTGTTTCTCTACGCTTGCTTACCCTTCCACTCCATCAGAGTCAATCTGCACCATTGTCACACGACGATATTGCACGTACCACCAGTGCTTCACTGTGGCACTGCTGTGAAATAATCAATACTAGCTAGCTGGCTTCCCGTGCTTTGCTATCGGGTGTTTCTCTACGCTTGCTTACCCTTCCACTCCATCAGAGTCAGTCTGCACCATCGTCACACGACGATATTGCACGTACCACCAGTGCTTCACTGTGGCAAATATTGTCCAGAAATGTTACTGAAGTGTAAATATGATAATTATTAAATTTATATACTCCCAGTCCTACATTTTCGTCTTATTACAATGGGACAACGGAACTTGTTTCTTTTTTATATTTTAAGTAATTTATGCAGTTAGTTCTCGTTCAAGAGAATACTTTTATCCTCAGTCATGTAAAAAGTATAGGCGAATAATGAAACTTTAGGTCTACTGTTTCATGTCTCCTATTGTGTTGTTGGTGGGCACTGATGTTGTCTCAACAATATATTTTTTTTAGTATTCATTAAGTTAATGGATAATAATTACTAAAACATTAGAGTATAAACTAGACAAACAAAGTGTATGAAGGTATGTATATAAGGATATAAAGGGGATACTAGGTCAAAGATATAACATTACACAAACAGAGGGTAGTTTAATCTTAATTCTTAAATTAAATCGTTCAGTAGAAATCAATATGAACCTTATAAAACGTTTTTGTGCACAACGTTTTTTGTTTGACCCTGTGGCTGAAGGGTCGTTATTTATCAGCAGAGCTAACCCGTGAACAATTAACATATAATTAACCATGAGATAAGCAATCTCCCCTCAGATCATTACTAGCCATTTTCAAAGACTGTCATTGTGCTCTATTTATTGTTATAGCAGTTTAACAGGGAACTATTGTCTTCTGAACTAAATATGCCAGTCCAATGGCGTGAAGACTAAGAAGCAATATGTCTTAAAGAATTCTTTTTCACGGGACCCTAGCCATGCCCTTAAACATTTTAAACGGCTATTGTTGTATTCCCGCTAATTTTAACATTTTAAACAAGATCGTTTTGTAGTGAACACAGTTTATATACTCTTAAAAATATTCCAAATGTAATTTAGGAGGAAGCAAAGTAGCACAATCTTTCAGAGTATGTGGAAATGACTTTCACATTTCACATACCACTTAAATAGCAACTTTTATAACCACGGCCTTATTGCACAACTACACCATAACGAGATAAACTGTACCAGATTTAAGCCCCATAGACTGACTGTTAATCTATAAATAAAATGATCAAACAGTGACAAATTGTGTCATAAAGGCATGGTTTCACGTAGGATTTTTCATGTCCTAAGAGCAGATGGCTGTATTGAAATGAGTTTTGAACTTTCTAATGACATCAGATTTTTAAAACTATTCACATAAAATACACAGTTTTAATGCAAAAACAGTACGGTCTGTTCAGGGTTACGAAATAAAACATTATTATTATGTTTACATCTTTCAAAAACTTGTAATCAATAGCAAAATATTTACCGTCAGTTTTATGTGAAAATGGAAATATGTAATTTAATCTATAGACAGTTGATCATAAGACATTTGGCATACTTGATAAGTTAAAGTAAAGATTGTGCGTCAAAGAGAATGGATAATAGATGTTTGATGTTTCGAAGCTAACTACTCAAGGTTAATATTTTTATCTTAGGTAAATGTTTTCACCATACAAAGTAAAGCCCTCTCTCCCCGAGGGTTGTGGAAACTAACATCCGGCTATCCCTTTATGTTGGCTCAGGGCACATAAACAGGTAGAACAAACGGAAAGTATCCCCGTATCATGGCACTTATTCTCCCTACTTATTATTTGGTCAATTTTAAATTACTTTATACATCACTCAGAATTTATTATTTATAATTGTGATGAGTAATGTCACTGTAACTTGAGTGAATAACAAAATACATGCTAGCGATTAGAATTCTATAATTCTGTTAAGACAGAAGAAAATACCAATGTTTTTTTTAAATCGTTTGATTTGAATTTACTATAAACTTGATTAAAAACTACAAAAACCAACATCAGATTAATTTGAGGAACATATTGTTGGTTCAAGTTCAATCCTGACCCAACATTGACGTTAACATGTTGGATACATTTATTGGGTACCACCAAGAATACGATTAAATCAAAGTGCTTATTTTAAATCAATTTTATACTAAGTTTTGCAATTTTGATTCCTTCCTCAAGATGCTATTTCCAGGTG
>JAQJVL010000398.1:288527-382540 GCA_035578905.1 Stictocephala bisonia | reverse complement strand
CCTATTTCCATTTTCCCCTCTGCTAAGATGATATAATCATTCCCTGGTGGGTTACAGTAAATTGTTAGAGTATTGAATTCATTCTTAAATCAACTTGGTCGTTATTTACTTATTGACGTCTTAACATTTAAATATAACATTTTTTGTAGTATTGTTTCTTCATATTGACATAGACTTGAATAATTATTTTGATATTACAATTGTTATTATACTTCCCTTTCAGGGCGTTATTCAAGGTTTTTGTTCTTTTATTACATAATTTAGTTCTTTAACTGTGTATATACAAACCCTCTTGAATGTTTTGACAACATTACAATCATTTTCGTTAAGTACTATTCTTTATTCTTCTCTCTTTTACTCAGGCAATAAAAGAAGCTTATTTTTTTTTTTAATGATTACTGTTGTATATAAATAAGTACAGGGATTAGTATCTGTCTTGATGGTTAACATTTCTAAACTTCTGTACGTTTAGCTTTTGTAACATTGTATTAATAACATGATTAAATTTAATAATTTATTTTTTAATGTTTCTTCTTGTATTTCATGTCATTGTCTGACTAAACAGTTGTTAAGTGAGAAATCTGACTAATTCACGTAATTATAGTTGAGAGAGTAACATATTTCAGTTCAACCAGAAACTTATTTACGGTCAGAATGAAAAGTGTCGGTCGGAAGGCAAGTAAATGTCACATTTTTCAGACTTTCCCGCAAGTTTGTTTCACCGCTCAGTCGTGGGAGGGTTGCACATTTCTTTCTTTAACGGTGTTTTATATTACTTCGGTGTAGTCATTTCATCTAAAGACTATGTAACAGTGTTCAGGTGATCGTGCTTGACACTAAACTGCAGTTTGTTTACTGCATTGTGTGGCGTGATTGTCGCTTACTATTGAATGTAGCCAAGATATCAAAGAAGTCCCTCTCAATTGAAAAAGAGTTGAAACATCATTGATGATTTCCCATTAATATTCCATTTATGAACTCTTCAGCACTATGTTATGAATTACTATAAAACTTACTATTGTGTTATCTAACTTACTTAATTTTCACTAACAAATAAAATACCCTAAGCTGCCTTGTTCTGAGAACCAAATTCATTGCTAATACAAAAACTTTCTGGTAGTGAAAAATGTTACTATAAATGGTTCATCTTAGGCTAAAATTAATATTGGACACAGTAAGACAAGTTATATCTACTTGTTATTTTAGAAAATTTTTTTGTTTTTTTCTTGACAAACGAAATTATCGTATACTAGGAAACGTTAGAAGATTTATTTGTGTAACAATTAACAAATCAAATCAAAAACATCTTTATTTAAAAACTGCTATACAACTGCATAATAGCGTCACCATTTTTAACATTTAATACACATAATGGATTAAATAAGCAAACAATAACAATGCAAACTCTTGTTTCTGTGATTGTCAAAGAAATTTCAAAGCTACCGCTACTGTATGGTATAATTGCTATGTTTCATAAGTGTTTTGGTTTTATTCGTACTGTGACTTATAGAGAAACTATTCATATGACGCAACTGTAGGCTACCAGGTAACAATAGGATTGGTTCGTGTTAGGTGTCAGCACAGTAAAATTATACTTTTTTATTGGTTTCAAACTTACCGGTCATTTTCAATAATTCTTTACTACTATAATTCTGTACTATTCCAGACAACACTTGACAACTGTATCCTGATTACTACAGTAGTAGTCTAAACAAACCACTTCTGGATTAGTTTTATACATTTGGTTTGTAGCCTTGGTAAAATGACATAATAGCTTCCATCCTGTATGTTCCTAACGATACGGTTAATTAATTCAGTAATTTTCAGTGTTTTTGTACATTTTGATTTACAAACGAATAAAGTAGTAGACATTCCCTAAAAGTATAGTAACGTTTTAAACGTCACACATACACCAAAAGATAATTTTTCTTAAATACTAAGCCTAAAGTCAACATGTAACATTTTAATGAGACAATGATACTTGCATATTGTATTTTGTAAGCTTCAATTCTTTTCCCCAATTTTTGTTTTATCGTCTCTAAATTTGTTTAAAACCCGTATTGTGTTTAAAATAACAATTTATATTGAATGTCTTTTAACGACTTTAAGTTTACATGTGGTATTTATATTGTACCTAAAGTATTTAAAGTATGTAATATGTTTAAAATAATACTGTTTTTATTTGCAAATATTAAATTTGCTAATTTATTGCTACGTAAGGGGTGCATTGATTAATACATTAAGGGGATTCAGCACCCTTGCAACATTTTTTTTTATATTCAATTTTGCATGGGATTTTTTTATTGTTGTTTGTTCATAGAGTCCTAACATACATAAAAACGTTTTTTTTTTTAATTTAATTTAACGTTACCAAAAAAAATAACTTTTTTTCAGAAAAATGGTAATTTAATAAAAATGTTATTCTGAAAAAACTACTTGGTCAAAATAGATGATTTGGGTGTTAAATGAAAGGTATTTTTATGTTTAAAAAATTTATGTATTTTCATTTTTGTGTCTACAGAAACATTGTTTTTTTAAATTATTTTTTTCAACTTATAAAAAAACTTTTACAACATTTTAAAAAACATTTTTTTTACAAAACACCAATGGTCCAATATTGATCAAAATACATAAAAAGCTAGCTTGTAGTACTATATTGTTTCACAAAAAAAATCATGGATCTATCTTTAACAGTTTTCAAGTAATGTCCAATTTTCCTCCTAAAAACAAAGAAAATATAAACTTTCGGATAATCGCAATTAAAGTAAGACAATATATTGATACCTAAATACTGTGTATTTTGGTACAGTTAGATGTTTTTATGCAATTATATATTTATTTATAGATAGTAAAGACCATTTATACATCAATATAATGAATATTCTTGGGTTATACAAATTTCTCATAGGCTAATTTACTGGTTAGCTACAAATTTATTTAGCCTAGGCCTTTTAAAAAAATAAGACTTATTCTTAAAACTGTCCTGCACCATATGATGTCCCTTCTCCTTCCAATCTTCTTTCTTCTTCCCTCATTACTTCTAATCTTTTCTTCCTTTTGTAGTCTTGGTATTTAGCAGATTTCCTTTTTGATGCTATCCTAAGCCTCGAGGCGTCAACAAATTTGGCGATTTTCGCAGTGTTCGTACCAGGACTGGTTCCAAAGCCAGATGTTTGTTGGATATCAGTTACTGTCTTCAGATACCTTGTGTTGTAAGTACAGATGCCTTCACTGAGTCTCATAAGTAGGGTAATTTAAAAAAAAAATATAGTTTTTGGGCATTTAGACCATTACACACCGTGAAGAGCTTCATTTGCGTTTTGAGTTTTCCCATCAACACATCTAGATAGTAATGTTGTAGAACCTAGTCTTTGATAAATTGGCATAATCTTTGCCATCACATCTTGCCTTAGTGGAGTCTTTATTTTATTTTCATGGGATGGCGGGTTTTCTCCTTTCGCAAGGGCTCTCTGGTAGAATTTTTGGTACTTTG
Organism: Stictocephala bisonia; assembly: GCA_035578905.1. NCBI lineage: Eukaryota > Metazoa > Arthropoda > Insecta > Hemiptera > Membracidae > Stictocephala > Stictocephala bisonia. The sequence goes on along the minus strand of JAQJVL010000398.1, from coordinate 379,047 downwards.
AATTTTTGGTAAATTCTGGTATTTTTGAAACAGGTGACTCATAGACCTAAAAGTAAACAAAGCCAAGTATATGATATAATAAAAATGGAATACTATAACAAGATGCAACTGCATAGGAGTTCAGAATAGAGTAAACACTGCACTAGTCTACTTTTTGCACTAGCCTACCTTTTGCATCCGCGCGGTGAGGCTTGTAATGCTTTAGAATAACGCCAATTACACATGAAATAAACAAGTATTGGACTTTTTTATTATATTTTTCTTGTTTATAACTAAATAAAGTAACATTATATGAAAAAAAAATTATTTTGTTAAAAAATATTTTTTTTACCATTTCAAGGGTGCTGAATCCCCTTAACTGTAATAATTTTTGTGAACCAATTATCATCAATTTACCTGAATTGCCATTGTTATTCACACAATGTATTGCAACAATAAAATCAGTTCTGCATGTATAATGAATATAATATGATTGAACCTGCAGTGAACATGTGTCATGTCGGCCATGAATATTTCAGCAGTTTGTCAACTTCAACTCTATTTAACACGTTTCCTCCATTTCATTAGTGGTAAGCAACTTGTCTATTGATATACAACTTGGTTTATTCAACATTTGATATAAATGAAATACAACATGTTATTTGTTTCAGAAAGGGTCATTTTTAAGAAGGGAAACTTTTTTAAAGACATACAAAACGTTTAGAATATATCTCTTTGCTTAAAAGTTTATTGTACGTGTTTTAAATACTAAGAGAAGCATAATTTCGTTATCTATTAAATAATATATTTAAAGGATGCATTCTTCTTTTATTATTTCAATAGTTTGTTCCATGGAAGAAAGAAACAAAGATTTGTCATTTAGCTGATGTAATTTTGAGATTTTTTTTTGTCTTAAATGAATAATTATTTTATAATTTCCATATGAAATTAATACAATTACTAAATTACAAAATATGTAAAAAATAGGTGAAAAACATAACGAGTAGTTTCAAAGATATTAACATTTCACATAACAAACATACACGTTGTAAAATACATGTGTGGTAAAGTCAGGCGTATATGTATTTGGGTGGGCTATCAATTATTTTCGCAGTATATTCGGTGTCTTAAACTATGAGACGTGCAGTGAATAGTTTTATTCTTGTACAGAATAGTTAAAACTGTTTGACTCTCACTACCCAAGATGTCTAAAGCGTTTACTAGGTTTGAACAAAATGTAAAGAAATCTAATTTAAATCTAACTGCATGTTTAAATCGTGTATATTACTAAATAAAAGATCTACGATTAGTCATGTGTAGTTTTAAAAAGTCCTTCCCTTATCCACTAGCTTTGATGGCTTTTTACTTTTATGTTTATAGCTATACTGAATAACAGTACTATTAGTATTCAGAGGTGTTGGGTAGTCATTCAATCACTACAGAATGAATCAAACCAAATGAATGCAGCAACCAAAAGCTGAATATGGCCCAGACTGGCAGCTATGGGCAGGATGGTCTGATTCACACGCAAATAACCGTGAACTCTGTTGGTTTATGAAATTAGGAGCCATTGCGTTGAATACACAAAGTGGACCATCACTGTCCGGGGAGTGGAATACACTTTGACTACTCTTCGACCAATCAATACAATGACTCTATGTCAATGAAATGTAGGGGTTTCAGCCACATTTAGCCAGGTCGATGAACTGGTTATTCATGTTAAAATTAAATTTAAGATTTTCCGATTGGAGTCAGTTTGTTCTCTTAGATAAGAAAGTTTCAAAGTCTAGACAAATATGTAAGTCTACTTTTAAAGGGCACAAAGTACTATATTTGACTCTGAATCAGTGAAATATCGGGTTTGTCGCAATATTCAGCCATGTACAGTGAACTGGCTATACATTTGGTTAAATTAAATTGTAAAATTTTCCGATTAAAATCAGTCTGTTCTGTTAGATAAAAATGTTTCAAAGTCTTGACAAATCTGGAAGTCTACATTTATTTGACTCTGAATCAATAAACCATTGTTTTTATCGCCATGTTTAGCCATGTCCTATAGTCTGGCTATGCATGATTTAAAAATAAATTGTTCATTTTCCGATTGAAAACAGTTTGTTCTCCTAGATAACAAAGTTCCATAGTCTAGAAAAATCTGTAAGTCTACTTCTAAAATCAATGCGTAGACTTTGTCCCTAAAGGCGCAAAGTATGGTAATTGACTCTGAATCAGTGAAATATTATGTTTCTCGCCATGTTTAGCCATGTCTTATGACCTGGCTATGCATGTGTTCAAATGAAATTCTATATTTTGCTATTGAAAACAGAATGTTGTTCTAGATAACAAAGTTTCACAGTCTAGAAAAATCTGTAAGTCTACTCTTAGAGGCCGTAAATTAACCAATTTGATTTACACGTACAAACTAAAAATCTAGCTCTACCTAAGAATGAAGGAGGTGAGATAGAGCAGAAAGTCATAGGGTCAAAGTTGTAGATCGTCTCAAATCAGGTTCAGAAAATGGTGTTAGTTTTGCTGTAGAACCGTTCATTTAGCCACTTAAGTCCAATTAGAGAAACGCTGTTTTTGGCATTTAAAATTGTTGGCACTAAAAAGGCTGCCTTCTTCGATTTACTTAGAATTTTTCTAAATCCCTTCTTATTGCACATCTTCAACAAACATAAGACCTTTGACTCTACAATATTTAAGCCTCTTAGGATTAGTACTATTTTACTTACAGCGATGAGTGAGTGAGTCAGTGGTATTTGCCTCTCTTAGGTATAGATAACAGAAAAACACTCTGTCAGTCTGTGGATAGTTCTTGTGAAGTGTAGTGTGTATGTTTGTCTTACCCCATGTTTTATCATCTTGGAGAGAACTTCGTAGACACTGCATTTGGATTGAATCACCCCCACACTGGGACGTCAATCCAATAAATTGACAGAATAAATGAAACCAAATGCAGTTACCAAACCATGATAATGGCATAAATCAGTTCTGTAGCTATGGGCAGGATAGCCTCATTTCCATCCAAATATTTCAGTGTTTCTACTTATCTTTACAGTGTTAACAAGATGAAACCTTTGACCACGTGTTATGTAGCCATCAGGCAGTGCTGAAGTATATTAGTCCATGTTGTGCATTGAACCACTAATGACCACTAATGTCAAATCAACAGTTTCATGGCTGTTTACTTGGAATACCAACACTCAACCCGGCAGCTTACTCCCTTTTTAGTAACTGCTGGCCGCACCAGTATCTTGTAGTAACTGGTATAAGCCAAGGTTAGTTTTGACCTAAATGTCAGTCACCCAGCATACAACCATGAGACTATTATTAATAAGTAGGTAACATTTATAGGAGCTACAGTTAAACAAATTAAATGACCCATCAAGGCGATCCTGTGGATAAATACGTCATGCGTCATATAGAAGATGTGCTAATTGAATGTATATCTGTGGTTTTAAGATGTGCTCTCGATATGTCCATTGGAAAATGCGCTTATTTAACATTTGCATTAGATTCCGATAATTTTATTCATTTATAGACCTGGAAAGCATTTTATCAATGGTTGAAGAATGTTTTTTAATGTTTGGTGGTTCTTTTAGCCTCCAGTTAAATTTGTATAGAGACATAGTCCCTTACTGTTGAAATATTTGTACACAGAGATATGCGTCCCAGGAAAACTATGCCAACAATGCTATGGATGTTAAGGGTGGGAAATAAGGTGGTAACTATCGTGATTTCTTTCAACACTCTCCAATAGCCGGCAGTGTATAAAAATAAATGTTTATTAATTTTCAATTAATTTTAGTAAATGCTATTCTTTGTTGTTAAGTGTTGACTACCAAATATGCCAACAATGGACATTGATTACATAGGGTTATACTAAATTTGTCGTCCTGAAAATACATGTCCATTATTCGTCCTGCAAATAATTTTAAACTGAGTAGTAGCTTCGGTCAACGAGAAACTGCTTGCACTTTCGATAGAACTGGTTGGCATTCCCCAAGCTTTTGTACTCCTGTGGTATTTTATTATATATTTGTATTCCATTGAAAAATAGGCTTATTTATTATTTTCTTAGTCTATACTTGGGAACTCTTAGTTTACTTAGTTTATTCCTCGTATCATGGTCTTGGTATACATTATTTTGATAGTAAGCAAATATATTTTCATGTACATATTTCACCATTTCCAACAAGTACAATCCTGGGAATGTAAGACCACCAAGCTCTCTAAATGTTCTTCTACAAGATTCTCCTGAATACATGCCCATCATAACTTTTATCATTCCTTTTTGAACTTTAAAAATAGTTTCCTAGTGATTTGAACGTCCACACACAATTATTACACAGCCCAACATCTATTAAAATAAGCAAAGTATAACGTCAGCTTAGTTCTCCTGCTAACTATACGAGTCAGACACGACATGTTAAAAATGTCTTTATTCGGTCTTGAGGTAATATATAATTGTTTCAACCAAGCGATGTATCAAAGACCAGAACTAGTAATTTTACATTTTCCGTTGTCTCCATATCCCACTTCTTTGTATGAATTGTCGTTTTTGTTTTGAATTGAATTGTCTTTTCTTTGTTTAAGTTCAGCTCAAGTTACTTCAGTTCTGTATATATAAACCACTCATATAATATTTTCATAATTTTTCTCATCGCTTGCCCCATTTCACTTGTTGTGTTTTTGGTTACAAGTACCGTACTGTCATTAGCATAAATTACAATCTTTTATTTAATCTGGAATGGGAGGTCATTGATAAATATCAAAAAGCAAAGGACCGAGAACAGATCCCCATGGAACACCTTAAGGGACTTCTTTCAATTTTGAATTTGTTTTTATCTTATCGACTCGTACTATTGTCCTTTGCTTTCTGTTTTTTAGATAAGATGCAAACCACCTCAAACACTGTCTTACACCGTAACATTTAAATTTGGCCAGTAAAATATCATGCCTCTTACAATCAAACGGCAAAAATTGACATACAAGAAGTGCTCTATTGGATGCAACCTCTCTTTCTTTTTTATTTGTGAACATACTTATATTAATTTGTTAAAAAGTACAATTAGCAAAATATATGAAGTTGACTGTGTTACTGTAAAGGTGCTCTAAGGCGTGTGGCTTACATGCTTTTAAGTGAAATAAAGTTATGCCATTTAAAGCCAAGAGGATTACATATTGACAGACCAATTTATTTAATCTACAATTATTTTTGTATGAAGTGGATACTTATATGCTATTTTAATTATTATAAGTACTATAAGAGAGTGGAAGCTTATAGTACGCCCTCAATAGGATCATTAGTTGATAACTCTATACCTGCTCTAGAACTTTATATGGCTTCAAAAAAGCAATAGACATAAAGTACAGTGGTATCGACCCACTCGCCCACCCACACACGCACAGTGGTATCGACCCACCCACCTGCCCACCCACACACGTACAGTGGTATCGACCCACCCGCCCGCCCACACTCGTACAGTGGTATCCAGCCGCCCGCCCATACACGTTTAGTGGTATCGTCCCACCCTCCCACCCATACACGTACAGTTTTAATACTATTATCAAACTGAGAGTGCGGCTGGACGCCAGGTAGGTTCACTCACACACACGCTGGGAATTAGGACCGACACGACCCTCCCGGGATCGGCCGCACTTCCGATCGATTAGTCACTTAGTCAACCTTTCCAATCAATCAGTATTTTTTTAACTTTGCCATTTTATCTCAAAATGGTTAATAAATATGAAATTTACTCAAATTACAAGAAAAATTATGCCAAACAATCTGTTATTTGCTGAAGTAAATTTTAAGTGAATTAATTACATCATGGAAAAATATTGCATGATTTATAAATTACTGTGAACAATGTTCGTAAGATAAACTAAAGTAAATAATTTATTGTTTGGTATCATTTTTCTTGTAATTTTGAGTAGATTTCATATGTGTTAACCATTTCGATATAATATGTCAAAATAAAAATTAAAATAAAAAAAAACTTATTGATTGGAAAGGTTGACTAAGTGACTAATTGAGCGGAAGTGCGGCCGGTCCTGGAAGGGTCGGGTCGGTCGTAATCCCTGCTTGTGTATGAGTGGACCTACGTGCGTCCAGCCCACTCCAGTTTGATAGTCAAGTCACACATCATCCCAAGGCTAACATTTGAAATTTACGTAAATGTTAATCATACATACACGAACAATTCCATTATGGTTTACATTTTGAAAGGCTTAACATGTTCAGAGTAAAATATAAGACTGCCTCAATTTAAAGGAAATGAAGATTGCCAGGGAATACTTTCCCTCCGCTGGTGAATGTATCACCGGGTCTGGACGTGAGGCAGATCATTTGAAATAAAGTCGGCAAATATTTTCTAGGGCCACTGTATAGTGTGTTATTTTATAGAGTTAAATATTGAAAATTAAAAAAAGTGGATACTATATTATTCAAATTCAGTTAAAGACATTTAACAAATATGTGGTATTTTGGTAGTAAAAGAAAATGGTTTGATTATGTTTGAGAGTGTTTAATAATTTTAAAGTAAAGAATTCAAGCACGTTTGAACGAAAGGAATTAACTGCTGGGAGTTCATAGTTGAACTAATTGAATCTGCATCAGTGGAGCAGCACTTCACTTGCAGAGACAGACAATCGAAATATTATTGAATCATTATAATGGAGTTTGAAAACTCTTGACTGAAAAGGCTTTAAAGTTCAACAACGTTTGATGGTAACGGGGTCACCACACAGATACAATTTGCTGTACACCTAACACATATTGGGATGCTGTTAAAAATATTGCCTATGATTACAAAAACTACCATCAATTTATGGTTTTTGCTTTATTTATATCCTTCTAAAATATGTAATATTATTTTGATCATCTTTTGATATTATTTTTTTTAATGAATAAACACATTCCTTTTCGTGTAAAAAAAACTCGTGCTGACTTGATTTTCATAACAAATTTCAGTTGTAGAGATTGTATAATTTAGTTGAATCGGAGATTAAAAGAACAATATTAGATCTAACATATTTGGCAAAAATATCTATTATGTGATCTCTATTATCCAGACTATAACTATTGTGTATGAAATCATCATTAACTTTCTTACAAAAAATATAAAGTTTGATATAAACTAGATTTAGCAAAGGACATAGTAGAAGGAAATGTGGTATGGTGTTACAAGACAAACCATGTAGCCTAGTCAGCCGTGGATCTAGTATTACTCTGGCTTGTGCCGTATAATTGGTTATGTGTTGACGTATTCAATTAATTAGTAATTGTTGCTAATTTCATAAACCAATACAGGCTGTAGTTAGTTGCCTGAACTTACGAGTATCCCAGTCCAGAGCTAACAGCTTATTTGGAGCGTATACATTGCCTCAAATACCATAACATCTATACCCGATCTAAGAACTTCTCATTCGGTATAATGATAGCAATGCAATTCCATGATGACTATCGCAAAGACTTCACGATCAATCCACTCAAACTGTAGTCGTGGTGATCGAGCCTCATAGTTCGAGTGACCTTGACACGAGTAGAAAGGCCTACCCCCTACTTGAAGTAGAAAGGCCTACCCACTACTTGAAGAAAAAGCAGTATTTAATGCTATTCATTCTTATAGTCTATCTGATTGTTATTTTTTTTAATTATATGTTAGTGAATAATGGGATGTGGAATACAAAAACATAGGAAATAAATTAATTAGACAGTGAATCATTTAAACTATGCGTCTCCTTGATATAAAGTACAAATTAAAAATTAGATTTCTATTCCAATAACAATCACACTGAATGTATAACCGGTCCCTTCTGGAAAAAAAATGCCACCTTGTTCAGTAATAATAGATATGATGTGTAACAATGAGTTCAGATTTATTAATGAATTATATTCATTTTATAAATAAACTCAACATTCCAAGTATCTTGTTAAGACTACATAAACACTAGGACGTAATGGCCACCGTAATTCAGGCGCTGTAAACAGGTACGGATGTGTCAGTAAGAATGTTGTGTAAGCAAGGTAGATTTGTTATTATTACCATATATTCTTCTTGTCTGCAAATAAGAAGAATATGGTAGGATGAGAAGTCATGAATGTACATAAGCTAGTTAGAAAATTTAGAATACCGTTTCGCCAACTACACAAATTAAACTGTTTACAATAACTCAGTTTCATTAATTAATTAATTAGTATAATTAATTAGAATGTAAGTCAAGTCCTTTAATAGTCCCAGCTACTTACTAAGGCTAAATTGTTATTGTCTATTTTTGAATTTTCTAACAACAACAAACTTTGAAGAACTATTTTATTTTCCTCTGATGTGACTTGAGCTGCTATTTGTCTTGGTGATTATTCATCTCATATCTCTCTCAAGCAGCCAAGGGATGGCAGTTTTACCGTTACAGTTAAGGCTGGAAAGGTATTTATATAATGCTCAGTGCTCAGGAATGGATTTTATAGGGCTAATTTATTATATCTTATATTTATATAAAAATATTATTATATTACAATGGAATCTTTAATTAGAAATCCCAACCTATAAATAGTCAATATCATAGGAGGATTTGTCTAAATAGTAAGAAAAAACCGTACTAGAAACAAAAAAAAGTACAATTTTATATACTCTTATTCATAGTCAAATAAGTTCATTTTAGTCTGATAAAAAATACGTATTAAATATTTGATTTGCAATCATTATGATTATAATATTATATTTATATCATTTAAATTAAAATTGAACAAGGTAATCTGATAATATATCATAGGGATAATATATTTACTGATACGAGGAACAATGGATGGATGATGTTTAAGTTTTGTGTGATAGGTAAGATTCGTGTGGGACAAGGTAGGTCTCTGTAAATCTGTCTAAACATTAGATAGTGTACTTCGGTAAACTTGGTTACAAACCACATCGTTCTGTCTTATGTCATCTCTAAGTCACAAAATAAACAACACCTTAAAATGTATTAGAGAAAAGCAATTCATATATACATCTGCAAAACTGTAAAAAATAAACATTTACTAAACTAAAAATAATAATATTATACTTCCCTATAGGTATAAAACAAAGTAAAGCAAACACCTAAGAATAACCAAATGTCTTCAAGACAAGCATGATGTTCACATCCTTCTTAACCATCCTTCATATCAGCCACCAATTCCCAGAGGGCGCTTTCCTTCCGGTTTTTTCTTTCATTGTTATAGTTTTTTCTAATCAATTATTACTTATGAATTATATTAAGTAAATGTAAAAATATGGACATCAACAATCGAAGTACTTATAAGCAATCAAGATTCTAATTTTGTTAGAATTAAAAATAAAATAGTAATTGTAAGTAATATAAAAACAACAATAAGTAAATGTATATGAAAACAATAAACAAATATTTAAAACGTACACAGTGTGTCAAATAAAAAATAATAACAATAAATTTAAAAATATTAGCAACTACTTTTTTTTGTAGTTGCTAATGTTAAAAAAAAATAACATTTTAGCAACAAGCACTACATTTTAAACGAATATACCAAGGAAGATTTTGTGCCATCAAACAACCTTTCAGCCCATATAATGTTCTAAAAGATTCATGTGTAATCTTATACCTAAAAAAGTTCATTACTTTGACTTATTACTAGATACGGTTAGTTTCTTAACGGGTATATTTCGTATTGGTAGACATGCAATGCAAGTGAACGTCACAACACAATATTAGTACAATTTAAGTACAAAATGAACAATATATTATGGTGATCGATTTTCTAAACTATGTTTGTCTTCCTCAGACCAGAAGGATTCACATAGGGGTGACTTATTTTAGGATTTGAATAATAATCATCACATAAAAGATGTAGTGGCCAAATGTTTTTCTAAGCTCCAGAAAATCTACGAATACGAACATGTAAACTAAAGGTAAACACATGATTACCCCATTTATAGTACACATACATGGTAACATAGTAGTTATGTAATATCTGTAGAATTGCAGTTGATCTTGTCTTTTATAAATTAGGTTTAAATCGAATAATTATCGAACAATTTTAAAATTATAACATAAAATGGAGTTATTTTTTGTCACAGAACTGGTGGAGTTGGGGGGATGACGAAATTATGGGCGAGGTGTATGATTGTGAATTAAGATACGTCTATAAATATGGTGACGGGTAGAACGAATCAGTGAGAAGAATAAGAAACAGGAGCGTAAAGGTGTGATTTGATAGTTCGATTCGACATTCGAAGGATGTTCTGAGACATTTTTTTTGTGAGTTTAAAGTCAATGTACTGCGGAAGAGGTCAGGGATCGTACCTCTCACTCCGACAGTCAATCCTACCACTCTTATTTCCTTGAGAGAGTATTTCTTCATAAATAAAGGATTGTAGGATTCTTCTTGTTGAGTCATAAATAAAACCTATTCTTGCGGTCCTATCATGTAAACTCGAACCTTTAACTCAATCAATTAATAAAAAATGCAATATATATTACAGGGTGATTAAAGACCTTCTTCCTTCAACTCAACAGCATATACTACATCTAAATATAAAGAAAAAAACGGAACATTGGTCCGAAAACGCTTCGTTAGCGAATTACAGCCAGTTAATCATTTTTATAAGATCCTTGAATAAAGAGCGAACTAACATTGTACGCAACTTATGGAAGATAAATTATGACGGAAATATCATGATTTATTATGTAATACGACATGAGAAAGCTAAACCAATATGTTTCGGAACTGTATCTTTGGTAATGTTTAAGTAATTTTGGGTCAATGCACGAGATTGTGGTAAGAAGCTCAATTTTTTTACGTTTAGTCTACAATAACACTGTACAATTAATGGGTAATAAAGTCATAAAAAATTCATACATAATTTTTAGAGAATTTTACTCTTAGAAGATTTATGTAAGCTAAGTAAAAAAAAACATATTATTAAGTACAAAAATTAAAAATTATTTAGTATAATACAAGTAATTTAGTGGAAACATTATTGGTTTGGTCTAACTTTACAAAAATTTTTATAACAAAGGTTCAAAAATGAGGCCATAATTATTAATGCGTTTTAAGCGTGTTTGTGCACTGCATTGCTTGTGTTACTTTCCTTATTATACCAGGACTTATGTGTGTAGCCGAATCCATAATATGGGCAGTTAATTCTTCCCGAGGATGAACACTTGTCTTTCATCCAACCCCATATACAATAATTCAATGGAGATAATCTGGCGATCTTGGTGTTCAAGATTGCAGACCTCCAAGACCAATTAAATTGTTAGGAAATTGTCTATTTAAGTTAGCGAAAACGACTCGGTTCTCCATGAAGAGAAGTGGGGCGGTGCTCCATCAAGCTGGAAGTACATGTTTCGTCTGATATGCAAAGGACCATCCTAGTGCAGCTTCTGCAACTGTTCATGAGGGAAGTGCAAATAAAATTCAGTATTTAGGTGTTCAGGTAGTATAAATGGATTTAGGTATTCAGCTTATTGCATAAACAGGTGCTCAGCTTATTGTAACAAACATTGCCTTTGAATAGGTGTTTAAAGTTCTGTTCCACTACCTCATGAGGATTTTGTTTTTCTCATAAGTGATCATAAAGTGTTGTTGACACAATCTATTGTAAATTGCACCTCTTCCGTTAGTAAAATACGGTTTTATAGTTGTTGATTAGTAAAACAAAGTCACAAAGCTCCGTGCCCCAGTTGTAGAGGTTGAACCTTTTGTTTATAAAATGGGTAAACCTCCACACTGTTGACTGCGAAACACTATTCATCTTCAAAGGTGTCATGTATTCGCACTAGCAGTCTTTATCTCACAATTACTACTAAAACAAAGCCAGACATAACTATTAGGAAAGCATTGTTAATCAGTTTTTGTTTAAGTTTTACCAAATGAATAAGTAAACAAAATTATGATACATTATGTTGAATGGTTGAAAGTAAAGAACAATTAGTTATTTATTTGTTAAAATATTTTCTTTGCACTATTTTTACATTAATAATAATTAATAATTAAACAATTATTTATTTATTAGGCACAACATGACGATTCTAATTTCTTCATCTAATTCTTTCCTTCCAATTGCTTGTGTATTTTACAAAAAAAGTGAAAGTTTTGTACTTGATTACGTGTGTGTGATTTTTTAAAACTTAGCTTACACCAAACTTATCAGGATCAATTTCTCAACAAATTATGTATGACATTTTTATGTCTTTATTACCTATGTAACAATGTTATTTTACAATAAACGTAAAAATCAGAGTTTCTTTTTCCAATTTCGTGCGTTTAACCAAAAATTACTTAAAAACTACTAAATATATAGTTCTGAAACCTATTTTTTAGCTTTCTCACGACAAAGATTTATCCTTCTATTTATAGAAGGATAGACGTTCTAATTTATCTTTCTATAAGTTGTGTATAATGTTATTCCACTCTTTATCCATGCATCTTAAAAAACGATTAGCTGGCTGTAATTCGAGAACAAAGCGTTTTTGGACCAGTGTTCATATAACATTTTTTCTTTATATTTAGTTGAAGTGGGGGGAGAACGTCATGGATCAACCTGTATATTAGGGTAGTTTTTGCTTTAAGTATGTCACCATTGGGATCTTTTAAACCTGAAAAAATACGACAAACTTTAAAAGGGGGACTTGACCTACTTTTTCTTAATTAATAAACATATGAATAGAGTGATTTTCAAACTCCACCATTTTACAAAATGGCAGACAACTTAAATTGTATTATGAAACACCATATATTTATTAAATAGTTTCCCGTAGAAAATGAAATTTTAAGGCTTTTTATTATTCACATTTTCCCGTAATATTAACAGCTTCTTATTTATCAACACTAAAATTGCTTATAACTAAAGAGTTTACAGCATGATTACTACAACAGTACTTACAAGCTGAAGTTTATGTACTATCCATTAATCGTAGTTTTTGTTTTTAAGATGGAAAAATTACCTAGAATTATCACTCTGAAACTATTTTTGACACATGTTTTGAGATGCTTTCAGGTATATGGTAGAGATATTTCTTGACTGATGCTGTTAGAGGGGTTCTATTGTTTAACCCTTAACTACTACAACTTTTAAAACCCACACAAGTACTACAATACGTCTCTCAGGCCACTAAAAAAAAAAAAAAAAATTAATAGTTAATTTTATTTTTATTTTATTTTTACAGCTATTTTGGGTTAGAAGGACACTAATTGTACTTTTTGATGCAAACATGGCTATAAGGAATGATAAATTTATGATAGTCCAACTATATTTTGGGACTCTGACAATAACGTACTGTTTCTGTAAATACACATTTTAATCTAATAAAATAGTGCAAAACAACAAACAGTTTAGTTTTTTTATATCTATACTATAATAATAAGCATACAAAAAATCATTAAAAGCTGTAACTAAAACGTATACGTTATGCTGGGACTACAAAATATGTTCAATTTAATTTTTTAAGCCAAGTTCTAGGGAAATGAAAAGCTTTATTTCAATTAAAAAAAGTTTATTGTTACATAATATTTACACAATACATTCAATATAAAGTAAATAAAAAATATGAATAGTTAATACAAAGTACTTACATTTATTTTATAAAATGTAAATTTTTATAAAATATAAGCAGAATGTAAGATACCCACCGGTTCGGTACAACATTAATTAATTGATAGCTATACCTAATACAAAATAACATTAAAAAAATTATATTATAGGCCTACAAAAATAATTAAGAAAGCTAATCAAATAGGCTACAGTATTCTACTAATAAAATTTTTAAGGCAACGTCCTAAAAAGGCGTTGACAGCGACCTAATAACATAAATTTGTTATGTCAGCTTATGGCTGTTTCTCGCTGATCTTGGGGCTGCCGACGCTCACAGGAGACTCGCGCTGTGAGCCCCAGTAACGGGAAAGGCCCCAATTTCCCAATTTTGTAATGGAAACCCCCTTTTTGAGTAATGATAATTAAATTGACAATATGGGAAACTGAAAAATACAACAAATAGCATTATTACATTGAAAAATTTAACTTACCTAGAATAGTACACATGTTCAACCATCACACATTTCACTTATTACTTGTTGTTTAGAAAAGTGAGGCATCGAACACATACCTTTTTAGCACACTCAAGACAGATTGGCTTCTCACAAACACTGCAGGGATATTTTGTTCTTCTTTTCAGCCTAGGGTTGCAGGTGTAGCAGGTTTTCCTAGTTTCAAATGTCTCAATTCCCTGGAGTTCTGGACGAGGCAGTTGCAGAATTCGTCGGATACTTTCTTTCATTTCATCCCTTACGTGGGTTCCGGTCTCCAGTCTGCGAAGTAACTGAGGCCTGCAAAGGGATTTTGCAAGAGACTTCATGAACTCGAATCGTGTCATATCTTGTGTTTCTTGGAAGGCTTTATACAGCACATAAGAGTTTACTCCAGCAGATATGTTTATGATGGTGAAGAAAATCGTCATTGGCCATCTTCTTGACCTTCTTTGGGTGTTATAGTTAGAACACATTTGATCTAATGTGTCTACTCCTGCTTTAGTGCGGTTGTATTCCGCAATAATCTCCGGTTTTCCAGTTAACTCATCAGTGTGTGGACCATGATGCATAGTTGAAATCAAAAGGACAACTTTTGATTTTTTTGGGACATAGGAAATCAATGTTAGTTTATCCTGGTATCCATACATGCAACTTTTTTCTGCTTTATTTTTGTCTGCGAGGAACACATCTGGTACTTCAAGTTTGTTCTTTTTTAGTGTTCCAACGTAGGTCAGTCCTTTTGATTTTAATTCATTAGCTAGTTCAATCGAACTGTACCAATTATCTGCCGTCACGTTCTTGTTTGAGTTTTCAATTGGCTTGATAAGTTTCAAAACAGCTTGTGTTGGTATAAGGAATTTCTTTTGTTGCTCTTCAGTCAGGCCTTTTCCATCACTCCCTTTGCCAGTGTAAATATACGCATTGTACAGGTAATTTGTTTTAGCGTCGGTTAGGCATTGTATTTTTAAACCATATTTCGCTGGTTTTTTTGGCATATACATTTTGAATCCTGAGCGTCCTCTAAACGCCACTAACATTTCATCTATGCACACCGACACTCCAGTAGAGTAGCAGGATTGACAATTTTCCACAAACTTATAGAATATTTTTCCGATAGCAGCTTCTTTTATGTCTCTTTTCCTCTCATGTCTGTCTTCACTGTTGTCAAATCGCATAGCTTGCAACAGAAACAAGAATCTTTCCTTAGTCATCACACATCTAAATATCTCCCTCCCTGTCCCATCAGTAGCAAACAAACTAGAAGCTGCTTCATTACCTGATTTGAAAACTGCACTGTATATTAAAAGTCCGATAAATGCTTTTAGTTCAGTCATATCAATGTCATGTATGTAAGAAGCTGGTTTGTTGTACCGTGCTCTCAAATTTAAAATTTTTACATTTGTCCATGTGATGATCTCTGTCAAAATATCATTTGTGATGAGTAAACCCCATACAGATTCAACATCTGGATTAGGACCTATAGATTTTGAGTGATTTTTCAATCCAGGCAGTTGTGTCACTATGTTCTCCTGTCTGGTTCGAACATTTTGGTTACCCGGTTCCTTTCTCCATTTGACAGGTGGTATTTTTTTCTTCACCATTTCTTTCGTTCTTCTGCCGTAGAAATATGTCCCTTCTCCCCTCTGTCGGGGCACTGAAACATTGTCTTCTGGGATTAAATCTTGTTGCTCTTCTTGTCGATCATCCTGCTCAATATTTAATTCCTCTGCTACACTATCCTGCCGACTATCTTCTTCAAATTGTTCTTCCACATCGTCTTCATGTTCTTCATGGACTTGTACTGCTTCTAGAAACATGTCTTTTGCGATTTGAGCCTGATCAGTTTCTCTAAAATCTGTTACACTCTGGTCACTATCGGTGTTATGATCACTATTTATAATAAAATCGGGGTCGCTGTCCGTGTCATCAACATCTTCAAACTCATCGTCTAGTGCTTCATTTATAAAGTCCTCAAAATCGGTCATGTCATTCACTGGTTTAGCGTCTGTCCGTGGTTGTGTGAAACGCCGATTTCTTGAACGCAAGCCTCCAGTAGAGGGCCCAGCTTGGTCGGAATTCATCACGACAATTTTGACAAAAAAGCCCTAATAACCACTTTTATTATAATAAAACAGTCTGTGAATGAATACCACTAACACTACAACACGTCTGTGAGACACCACCAAACAGTTACGTCAATACTACAACACGTCTTTGAGACACCACCAAACAATAACGTCAACACTACAAGCCGTCTCTCAGGCCGCTTTCTATTTATAACTCTGACTCAGCACTGACCTCGACCACGACACTTCGTACACTAATAGATCACCCTTAGAGCGGAAGGTACTGAACCGCTTTGCTGCGCAGGTTGAGTAGCGCGGGAATTACGGGAATTTTAATTTACCTCGTGGCCTGAGAGACGTATTGTAGTAGTTAAGGGTTAAACTAGTTAAAGGCAATATTAAATAAACATATAAATACATGATAATATCATCAAATCCACTATAGCCGTCAGGAAACTTTTCTAATATGTTGTATATATATATTAAAAAAAATATGTCAACAAAATAATTAATATATTAAATTCGTTTAGGTAAGTGCATCCCATTCCTAAACACACACACATTCCAACCATACTATCCATATTATACAATACTATACCGTTCTGTATGTCGGAGAAAAACTTGTTGTTGTAGTATTATTTAGATATCAATAGTGTTAAGTGGATTATTGATATATAAATAATTGTTATTTTGTATTTCATAAAAATTATAGCAATGCTATAAGTATTAAATACTTAAATTTGTCCCCGTTATTGTTCTTACCATCTCATTGAAACTCACAGCTGTTATTAACACTTATACAAGAAAAAATTAGGAATATAGCCGTACTTTCTTGGGGTATTACTGCCGTAGTAAAATAAGATATAAAGTAGACCCAACGCACATCAATCTCGGATTTTCACTGTGTGTGACGGCTGAGGTAACCGCAGTACGACCATCAGATGTTACGTAACTTTAGCAAGTTGACCTGCCACATTGTATCATACGTATTCAATCTTTTAGTTAAATTATCCCATTTACTAACGATGTACAGTAATCTCGGGTGTCACTGTGTGTGACGGCTGAGGTAACCGCAGTACGACCATCAGATGTTACGTAACATTAGCAAGTTGACCTGCCACCTTGTATCATACGTATTCAATCTTTTAGTTAAATTATCCCATTTACTAACGATGTACAGCAATCTCGGGTGTCACTGTGTGTGACGGCTGAGGTAACCGCAGTACGACAATCAGATGTTACGTAACATTAGCAAGTTGACCTGCCACCTTGTATCATACGTATTCAATCTTTTAGTTAAATTATCCCATTTACTAACGATGTACAGCAATCTCGGGTGTCACTGTGTGTGACGGCTGAGGTAACCGCAGTACGACCATCAGATGTTACGTAACATTAGCAAGTTGACCTGCCACCTTGTATCATACGTATTCAATATTTTAGTTAAATTATCCCATTTACTAACGATGTACAGCAATCTCGGGTGTCACTGTGTGTGACGGCTGAGGTAACCGCAGTACGACCATCAGATGTTACGTAACATTAGCAAGTTGACCTGCCACATTGTATCATACGTATTCAATCTTTTAGTTAAATTACCCCATTTACTAACGATGTACAGCAATCTCGGGTGTCACTGGGTGTGACGGCTGAGGTAACCGCAGTACGACAATCAGATGTTACGTAACATTAGAAAGTTGACTTGCCACATTGTATCATACGTATTCAATCATTTAGTTAAACTATCCATTTACTAACGATGTACAGCAATCTCGGGTGTCACTGTGTGTGATGGCTGAGGTAACCGCAGTACGACCATCAGACGTTACGTAAGATTAGCAAGTAGACCTGCCACATTGTATCATACGTATTCAATCATTTAGTTAAACTATCCATTTACTAACGATGTACAGCAATCTCGGGTGTCACTGTGTGTGATGGCTGAGGTAACCGCAGTACGACCATCAGACGTTACGTAAGATTAGCAAGTAGACCTGCCACATTGTATCATACGTATTCAATCATTTAGTTAAATTATCCCATTTAGTAACAATGTACAGCAATCTCGGGTGTCACTGTGTGTGACGGCTGAGTTAAACGCAGTACGATAATCAGATGTTACGTAACATTAGCAAGTTGACCTGCCACATTGTATCATACGTATTCAATCTTTTAGTTAAATTACCCCATTTACTAATGATGTACAGTAATCTCGGAGTGTCACTGTGTGTGACGGCTGAGGTAACCGCAGTACGACCATCAGATGTTACGTAAGATTAGCAAGTTGACCTGCCACATTGTATCATACCATTGATTTTACTATACATAGAAGATAGTTCCATCCAATGTTAAATATTGAGGCACGGAAAATGGGAGCGACCGTGCTGCAACCTGTCGTCAATCAAGTTAAAGAGGTCGAAATTGCCTCCAGTTTCGACTGTTCGGTTGCACAACCTGTGAGCAGTAAAGGAACTAATCACTCCCTCTCATTCCCCCACTCTCTCTCTCTCTCTCTCTCTCTCTCTCTCTCTCTCTCTCTCTCTCTCTCTCTCTCTCTCTCTCTCTCTCTCTCTCTCTCTCTCTCTCTCTCTCTCTCTCTCTCTCTCTCTCTCTCTCTCTCTCTCTTTCTATCGAGACGCTCATCCGGAAGTACTTGTCTACGTCGCCACTGCACCTGTACTGTCACCGATTGGCCTTGATAGTGGGTCAAAGTGGGATATTATTCCTTGCTGTGGTTTGTCTTGCACGGAAAGGAATCGCGATCTTTTATTTAGGCCTTAGGGGGTTGTGAATATGAAAAATGTTAGGGGAAATTTTTTTTGTTATTTTGTCAATGTAAATAACAGTGTGTTACAGATGTTTAGTTAAAACATTATACATTATCTAAAATGATGTAAATACTGTTTGTATTATAAGTTTATTGATATTTTAAGTAATTGTATATTTAGAAGTAGCAAGAAAAATGGTGGTTGTTCTAAATTGTTAAAGGCTAAATTGTTAAGTCCCTGGATAGCACCAAACATTTTATATAAATTTGAGAGACGTAAAAAATTATATAAAATTTATACGAAAAGACCATATGACAGTTTTTCAAAATTATTTTGCAAAATGTACTAATGAATTAAATAATGTGATCAATTTTACAAAAAAACAATTATTATTCAACATTATTAGAAAACTGTAAAGGTGATGTATCTGAGCAGTGGAAGGTAATAAATAACTTAACAAGTGGTTCCTCAAAGAAAATAGTTGAGCTAATTGAATTGCCAAATGGTGAAGTTACGCGTGAGCCTTCTGTCATTGCTGATAATATAAACAATGAATCACCTTATCACAATCCAGTCTAGCCGTCCAGACGTTGTGCATTCCAATGCCCTTCCACCTTTACGTACTTAATGTCAACATTCATTATTTATAACTCCAACAGATTTAGATGAAATTAAGAGTATTGTTAAGCTTTTAAAAAATAAAAAAATAACTGGCTCTGACCAAATTAATATACATTTACTGAAAAATATAATTAATGAGATTGCACCAGTTTTAGTTCACTTAATAAACAGTAGTTTTATCAAAGGCATTTTTCCTGAGAGCCTGAAGTTAAGTTCAGTGGTACCTATTTTGAAGGACAATAACTCTATAAACTAGATAACATAATAACTATCAGCTTGTTATCTGTATTCTCTAAGGGTTTTGAAAAAAAAACAATGATTAAATGACTCCTTACTTATTTATCTAAGTTAAATTTTCTTAATCCACGTCAATTCAGTTTTATCAAAGGAAAGTCATCTGAGGATACGTTATTAGAAGTATCAGAAATAATTTATAACAATTTAATTATTCATTAACTTATCATCTGTCATATAGTTCACATTTAATACTAGAATTAACCCTTTATATTATTGAAATCATTATTCATTTTTTATCAAGTAATTAAAGCTTCTTGTCATTATTGCATTTTATAATTATTGTTGTATTTTTAACTATAAATGAATATTCCTTTTTGTTTAAAAGTAAATTGAACTATTTGTCATAAATATCACAATATTAAAATCTGCTTCCGGGTCACGCCGTGGACAGGGAAATGTGTGTGGTAGGCCTACCGAAAGTTTTAATATTCGTTGTTTTCCTCGTGTGTGAAGTGTGTTTGTTGTTTTAATTAATTTGTGACGCGTCCCACTTGGACTTATTTGTTTTCTTTAACCTGAAGCTGCCGTCCGTATTCACGGCGAAACATGTAGTTGTTATCACCATCACACGCTGTGAACTGTTTGACGGAAGGTAAAGTAAACCTATTTTAGTCTATACCAGGATTGGCATATTTTCTTTTTATTTGATATAAAGAGATGGAGATAAAGAGAAAATATTTGCTGTATTGATGATTTCATAAATAGTGGCGGAGTCATAAAATGAAAAAGAAAAAAACATACTTGCACACAATTCAGTTCTTCAGTCGCGTTGCCGAAAATCGTGTAATAGGCCTACCTCACTCTCTGGCCGTTAACGAGTTGCGCGCAATCCTAGCTGCGTTAATTGCGATGTCCCAAGAAGGCCCCAAACCAGTACTCGAGTTGCGTGCAATACCGATCTCAGGTAGTCTGTCCAGTCTTGGTCGCTCAAAAAAGCAACTTAGACCTCAAGCTGTGCTATAGAAATATTTCGGTAAATATCACAATCCGCCAAAAATAACTTGAATTTTCACTGGTCTGATTCCGAATAGCACCAAACTTATACTACAAAATAAGCACATATCTGCTTATATTCTGTGCTTATATTTTCTTGGTTATTGGTAAAATATAATAATTATCTATATCAGCTGAACTTGTTTCCAAGATGACAAAACCAGGATTTCATTTTTCTATAACAACTAAAGTGTGACAATATCTGAATTGATTTTGGGATTGAGTTGGATAAAAAAAAAAAAACAATAAAATGGAAATATTTTTATTAATATTTATTATTTTGGTGTACGGTACTAGACTAACAATCATCGCATATCCTTTGTTTTTCCTGTAACGTTTTAAGTACAGCTCGCACGTTTTGTTATTGGACCCTCGCCTAACTCTCATTAGTGATTTAAGTTAAGTGATCACCGTAATACTATATCCTAATTAATCTAATGTGTAGCTAAATAAGTGTAAATAATATAAGTTGTTTGACTTTTAGTCATATTTTTAACCGCAGATGTTTAATATAATTATGTTTGCCATTCATTTAAATGTTACTATTAAATTACAATAATTTTTAAACATGTATAGCCTATATTACTCCCCACGGCCCACAGTTCTAGAGTTGAAGTGTTTGGTTATTAAAAAAAGGTCCCTGTTCTTCTACTTAGGATTAATTTATCTGGTTTGAAAGTGTATGCTTATCATTAATACGATATATATATAATTGTTTCAATTTGAAACCATACTATTACAGTTCAAAATATGCGCAAAACCCAAATTTACGTATTATTTTTTAACTATATTATTGTTTATTTGTAATATTTATTTGTTTATATAGTTTTGTTAGTTCTTGGCATTGTTTGTTCTGTTCATTCTCAGTTGTGTAAATAAGTCATATTCGAATTGTTATAATTAAAAACACCACAGGGTGCGGTTATAGTTAATTTTGTTATTATTTAGACTGTGGTTACTTAAAATTAGCTATTTCTTATGTTATTGCTGGTCATGCTACTTGTGAAGTGTTACCAGTGTAATTCCAGAGTGTCTTTTCCAGAGAAATTTAAAATATAAATAAATTGCAGTTTATCCATACTTTCACGTCTAGTAAAATAATAGTATGAAAAACAGATGTGTTAACTTTAATTATATTCGCCTTAAACACACGTTTTACAATGGTCTGATTCAATCAATGTTATAAATCGGTATTTTTTAAAGGGGGACATAAACAAAATTTACAATAATTTCACAACCTGATTAAAATAATGAAAATTGAATCTAAATAATCAGGAGTCTAGTTATATTCTATCGCGATAATATTTCCTAACCAATTGCAATTGACATCGAGATTGTTTTTCTCAAGAAGTAATAATAGAGTCACAACTCTTCATGATTCCGAAAAAAATAAAAACTGACCATTCACCAAACAATGAAATATTTTACAAACAATCATGCAATTACTTGGAACCAATAATATGTTAATGTTACAGTCAGTAATAATAAAACATATGTATATAATAAAATTAAAAATAATAATATTTTAAATTAAATGCCTATACACAGATTGTCTGAATCAGGCCATAAGATGAAAGCTATTTTTATCTTGTATAGAAGTAAATTAGTGGTTTTGTTATGATTTGTTCTAACCCTATCACTCAATTTGAATCTCATTTGGGTTTTATATTTTGCCCAGTATTATTCTATATAAATATCATAGGCCTATTTCAATATTTATTTTGTCAAAGAAATAAATAATGTCACATTTTTTAATATTTCACTATAGGCTATTATATATTCCTGGAATATTTGCAGATTAATTTCATAATTGAAAGGAGAGTCATTGATTTGATTTGAAAACAATTTATTTTTTAATTAATTACCGCATATGAAAAACTAATGATTGAGTACAACAGTCGATTTAATCACCTAATCGATGGTTAAAATGCAATAAATAAAGATTTTTCAGATGGGCTATATAATATGAAAATGTTTACTTAAATCAGCAGTAATTATCGCCAGCATTGCCGATAAGTTAGTGGTCTATTCAAGTGTGTCTATTTACAAATACATGGTGTGTTAATCATATAAATCAATATGGTGTTTTAATTTATTCAGTTATAAATATTTCTTTATTCAATATGAATGTCACACTGAGTTTTACTGTAATAGTATCAACACAGTATTCTTTATTATTCGAAAGAGATGCAAGCAAATATAAAAACAGAGAACCCGGATAAACGTTGGCCATATGGAATAACGTAAACAATTATCTAAGCAGGACGTTGTTTGTGTGCGTGACCTGAGGAAGGAGAGGGCGGGGCGGCTGTCTGGAGAATGGGAGAGTGGGTTAAGAGGAGGGAAGTGAGACAGAGACGGAAGAGCGTGCGAGAGAGAGAGGAAATAGGGCTATGCGCAGCGCAGCGTGGGGCCTCAAAACAGTTTAGGGGCCTCGCCACAACTCTCCCATATGGATGGAGTATCTCTTTATATAGTAAAATCAATGATCATACGTATTCAATCTTTTAGTTAAATTACCCCATTTACTAACGATGTACAGCAATCTTGGGTGTCACTGGATGTGACGGCTGAGGTAACCGCAGTACGACCATCAGATGTTACGTAACATTAGCAAGTGGACCTGCCACATTGTATCATACGTATTCAATCTTTTAGTTAAATTACCCCATTTACTAACGATGTACAGTAATATTTGTAAAAATTATATAATAAGCAAGGATATATGCACTTTTTTACTTGTTTTGACAGTTAATTCCGTATTTCAATTTATAAAAAAAATTGGAAAAAAATGTCAGCACCAAACAGCACCAATAAATAATATTTTTGGATTTCATTGTTGAATGTTGTTATTATTTATGCTTATAACGTATCATTCAATAGTTGTTATAAATTACAAAAATAACAATATGTAAGCTTATATCTTCCATGTCCTCAAATATTAAATATTTGTTCAATATTTAACCAGAGTCTAAGCCTAAAGAGTTATCTGACTTTGCACGTTTGAACTGAGGTAAATGTAAATTTACATTAGTTTATGCCCATGCGGGTAACATCAGGTACCTGCCTCATAGCATGGGTCTATGTTAACATAAATTATTCTCCAGTAACTTAACTTAGCAGCATCATTTACTTTAACTTTACATAAAAATAAATTTGGAATACTGCAAAGACAAATGCGTATTTAAATACAGTATGTAACATTTACTTAGTAATTATAAACGGTGTCCCGGAACTATCTGCAACATTTCATCAAATATGTTCACCAAAAAAAAGTTCAAGACAAACACTTTTCACAATATTAACATGGGTCTACGGTGACTAGTTTAGTTTGTCTTGTGCCGTAGCACAGAGTCGAGTCGCTCCAATAGCCACCTTACTCGTTGTTTGTTTTAGTTTGTGTGTCTGTGTTTCTTTTCGTTGTTCCTTGTTTCTTATTCGTGTTGATTCTGTCTTGTTAGCTGTCACTGGGCTGCTGATGTTTGTCTTCGTCAGCATGGTTGTCTAAATCTTTTGGCCTTCCGCTTCAGAGTCCAGGAGGGGAGATGGATCGTCACCTGTCTTGCCTTCCTCCTTGATGTCACATGGAGATGTAGTGGAGAACCTACGGGCTGGGCCGTCCTTTAGGCCTTCTTTGCGGCCCAGAGGGAGCAGCCACATATTCCCCATTTCCTCGCTGCGCTGTTGACTGTTTCTCCAGGCAGAAGACTCATGCATGCAGGTGATAACGTTTCATTATTTTTCCTCACCCTCCCGGCTACCTACTCTGATTGTGATCAAATATAAAATAGAATATAAGAAAAAGAAAAACTGCGTAGTTCTGGCTGTAAATTTGTTTAGGAGTTTGAGTGATTGTGTGGGACTGTTCTTTTGTGGGGACTTAGTGTTTTAAGGGTGGGGTTTTCTAGGCTCTAAAGGAGAATACTGTTATATTTTAAGTTTTATATTTTAAAATTTAATTTTTTGTTGTTGATAAGGTATTTTCTTGTGAACGGGGTTCTCGGGGGCTTGCTTTTTTAACTTCAGATTCCCATTAGGAGCCAATTAGTTTCGCCCGCTGGATTCGGTGTAATTATGTATTTAAATATTTGTTTGATTTTTTTTAACTTTTCTCAATTGGCCTAACCTCGAAATTACTTTTTTGTTCCTAAAGCCCCACATAGTAAAGCTGCAATTATTGTATGTATTCATACATTGTATGTAGTTTACATTGAATAGTTCATAAATAGCTGACTTTTGTTAACATGAAGTGCATATAAAACAGCTGAGTAATGATGCGCAACATCTCATATGTGGTGTTAAAAAATATTTTATGTATGCATTGTGATGTTATGGAAATTACATAGATTTAGAACAGTTGTCACTTCTGGTTATTTATTACTAGATTTAAGTAAGTAAGGTGTTGTTTATTAGTATTTCAATTTTGCAAGTTTTACCTGTCTTTTAACTTTCTTATACCTATAAGGATTTTCATAAAATTTTACTCTAAACATTCTAAAAGGCAGCAATTTCGGAACGAATTTGGTTACAGTAATGATATTTTATTCAATTATTTTCTCTATTAAGATACACACGTACATTACATTTGAAGTTTATATCTTTAATGGTTCTTGAGTTATAAAATATTTTTTAAAAAGCACATACATACAGTCATACCGTAAACTAGTCAACGTAGACCCATTTTTGTAATGTCAAATATATTTATCTTGACCTAAGGAACAATATTTGATAAAAAATTCCAGAGAATTCCGATAAATATAATTATATATTAAAGAGTTCTTATAAATAAATATATAACTATACAAATGGCTCAATATTTAACTTCTATATGTTTTCTTCATTTTTATACTTCAATTAATTTTTTTTCTGACATAGGTCATCACCATTGTACGCGACGACAGCTTAGTCTTAGTTAATTTAATCCCTCCCCCCTTTCTCATCTGCAGATACAAAATCTGTTATATTCACAAACATTCTTAATTAAATTAAAATAAGTATATAGGCTAAAATGGAACAAGACCGTAAAGTTAGCCATCGATCATATTTGTTAGAGCAAAATGTTTGAAATATAAACAAAATCTAACAGCAAACATAAGAGCTAACATTGAAATATAAATAAAAATCACATTAGTTTAAATAATCGTAATTTAAACCTTAACTGGTGTCCTGGGATATTTTAGCACCCCACGAATAACATTTTTCTAATTTTAATATATTTATAGATATATTATTAAAATATATTAATTTTTGTCTTATTTCGGGCGTTCTTATAAAAGAGAAAACGTAAACAGACATTGCAATTAAAACATTTATAATTTTCTTCCCTTTTGTGATGTAAGCTTTTGGGGTGTCGAGACACCCCAGGATACCAGCAATACATGTTTCTGGGTTTAGAAAAAAAAAAAAAAAATAAATAAATAAATAAAATCAATCTGCATTAATTGCAATAATAATCTGTGCCATCTAATCTGAAAGCATAATCGTCTTTAATGAGTGTGTGGATTATAGAAAGCTTAAGTTAAAAAAAGTATTGCTTTTTCATTATAAGTTTTGCTTTATTTATTATTAATCCTAACTAAAGACATTTATTTATTTTTTGAACAGAGGACATATTATTTGAAACAAAAAATTAAAATTGTAAGATAATATAGTTTAAAAGAAATTTTATTTTCAAATTATACTGCCTAGTTACGACACTGTAGCTTGATGCAAGGAAACACGTCGACTGTTAGTTTTAACGCAACAACAAGACTTATACACATGTTGTTTGCGATGTATAATATATTAAATCAGATATTAATTTTACCCAATTTTATGTGTTTGCAATTTGTAACTGGTGTTGTTTTAATTATTGTATTTATTAATTTATATTTTCAGTGTATGTTTATCATTGATATTAAAATGGTTCTTGTTAAAGCTCATCGTTTTGTTTTATATATAGTCTGGAGTATAACATAGCCTTAAGTTACTCCCAGATAGTTACTATAAAAAAAATTTATTTTTTGACAGTTTTTACAGAAACTTGTGTTTAGGTAATAAACGGCTTTATGAGTAAAATACTCTTAGTTAGATTCCCTACTATCAGTTTAAAACAAGATCATACCTTTAGTATCGTATCATTGTGTTATTAACTTTATTTCCAACTCAAACCTCTACGTGTTAAGGTGTAATATTTGTTATTGAACTAGTGACTTTAGTTAGCAAACATAACTACTTTACTGACCATCAAGAAATTAAATTAACCTTTAATAATGGAATAACGAGTTTTTTTTAATTTATCGTCCCAATTTTTGGCGAGTTTCTGATTTGTTAGTTGTTTGTCCTCGTTCAGGAACCCTGTCTGCCTCTCTTTCCTCGATATCCGACGCTGTACTTCCAAAGTCCATTGTTGTATGGCATTCCAATTAAAAATACCAACTTAATTTTCGTTAATCCAATTTAGTATATTGATAAGAGAGAGACATAAATAATAAGTAACTCTACAGGTGTACCAAGTAAAATGGGTGGAGGAGAGGGGAACTTTTAAGACAACTATATATTTATATACTGTTAAGTTAATTGGCCAAGTAAGCTTGAGTTTTGTTGAATATTTAAAGTAAAGACTTATATTTACTCTGTGGAGGTGAGATATCTTCCAGTATTGAAGGATGCCTGTCATTCCACCATCACAATGCAGCGTCACGCTGGTATTGCTTGACTGCTTTATTGCTCACAGGAATTTTCACTGAAAGTCCAAAAATATGAAATATGACCCTTTCATAAAACGGTTTTTATTAACTAATATAATGAGCGTTGTTGAACTTGATAATGGTTCGCTGCCATTGAATACATAACAATAAATATAATCAAACCTTTTATTTAAAATACGCAACAAGTTATTACAAAATATACACGTGTGATAAACCCTACAAGTGGAATACCACTATGAGTGCAAAGTTCCCATCACATATATATGTGATTTGTACAGTTTATAATACATATAATATTGTTTCTGCAAGAATTGACCATAAAGCATTATCAATATCCATTACATATCATACATATGTAAAGGATATAATCTAAATCAAATTATAACTTAAGGCAAGTACAGTAATAACTATATCCAACATACATCATTTAAGTAGACCTTATTAACGTTAGTTATGTGAGAGAGGTAAATAAACATTATTAAATATTACTAAACAATTGTTATTAAAACCACAGTTGGATAATACTGAAAAAAATAATAATAAAACTGATTCAAACTAAAGAAAATATATCATAATTGAGGGCAAGAGTTACAAAACTAATATGATTGTGAACAAACTAAAGGAAAAACAAATCTATTATATGAAATCTGGTTTTTATAATAGTTGATTAAATTATAAAATTACGTAGTGTACTCATTACGTAAAACAACATATTGGGTACAGTGTATATATTTATATATATATATATATATATATATATATATCCTCAGCTACAGCTACTCGTTGGTATTTTGATGATAAAAACTGCTTCCCACCAAGTCAATGATAATGCTTTATGGTCAATTCTTGCAGAAACATTATTATATGTATTATAAACTGTACAAATCTAAACTGCAGGTACGTCAGGCCATTTTAAATCCAGCATTCAAAAATACATGCCAAGAAATAAAGATTTGTTTATGTAACGTTCATGTATATTGAGAAGAAGCATAGTTCATATTAATTAAAAACAAAGAATAAAAAAACAAAAGTATAAGTTTTGTATAAGTTATTTACTTTTTTATGCCTAGTTTCCTTATTTATTTACTCATCATTTGCATCATTGTGAAGGACATGGAAAGCTTCATTTAAACTTAAATTGACTATTGAACTAGTTTGATAATTCAGATGTTTTTAAAATTAACTCAATATAGATGTCATCTAATCAATTGTTATACACATACAGAGATCCACCCAACCATCCATACATGTATGGTGTTTTTTCCACCCACTGACCTTTACACGTACCATTAAGGATTGACTAGTGGCATTGACCTACCCACCCACCCATACACGTGCATTCGTATTGACGCATCCACCCACCCACACACGTACAGTGATATTGACCCACTTACCAACCAACACATGTACAGTTTTCATATACCCACACAGCCATTTACATACATTGGTTTTGGCCCACCCGCCCACACGAACATATATAATGGCATTGACGATAGTGTTGTAGTGATATAAAAATATTGTTTACTTATACAGTATTGTTATTATTAGCGTCTGGACCCTGTTGGAGCATGCAACACAAATATGAATCACTCTTTCTTTAAGTGTGTAGTGTTTTCCCACCATTTCTTCATCTTTACACTAAAATCCATCTGTTTTGAGGTTGATTTGGGCAAGTGACGTTTCTTCCTCTTCTTCTCTGGTTCTAGCTTCCACTTTGTTCCTGTCTGGTAAGTGTGTTTCCTGATCAACTTGTATTAGTCATGGTTCCCGCTTGTATGAAGACGAGTAGTTGTTTCGTTAGTCGGTGCTCTGGTAGTCTACTATAATGTCCATATAATTGAAACCTTCGTTTTCTAATGATCTCTATTATGTTAGAAAGATTTTCTGTATACCCTACGTCCGTGTGTTTTCGTCCTAGAATTTTTCTCATTTTCCGTTCTTCTTTGAGTATACCTTCAAGTTCAGTGTCATGGCTTAAAGCACTACCGGTTAGATAACTGTGATGTAGAGTCTGACTGTTGTGTGTATTGAAATGCATTTTTGTTCTATATGTCTTCAGTGTTTTCTAGTTTACTTCTTTATTATTATTATTATTATGAATATACCGATCATAAAATGTCCATGAAATGTCACTTATAGAGGACATTCTGTACATTTGCTGTTTTTTTTATTGGGAGAGTCTACATAAACTCTTTAAGGTGTCACTCGTTAAAAAAAGTTCACTAATGCATTTATATAATCTTATTAAATACATTTCTCAAAAGTTTAATTTCTCCTTAAGTGTTTCGTCATATATATAAAGTTTAACTCCTGACAAAGTTTTAAAGATTAATTAAAACGCTATTATAAATAAGTAATATACTCTCTTAGTGACGCATTCTCAACATTCCTTCGCCTCTATAACGTGCCGTACTTAACGGCTTTACGACCACAGGAATTCCGTATACGAAGTAATCGTTACTGTGGATACTTTGTAAGATAATTGATCTAGTATATTGTCTACATTTTTTATGGTTTTTTATTAACATATTTGTACCAGTATAAGCCAGTAAAAGTACATATTGTTAATTTCCATACATACATTTTTGTGGTGACAAATTATTTTTAATATACTAATTTTATATTGTTGGCTGTATCCACCATTACTCTACAATCGAAAGAATGCAGTTTTAGGTTAAACTAGCTCTAAATAAAATACTACTAAGCTAGGAACAGTAAAAAAATTAAGCCCAATTATTTATTTATTATATACTGTTAGTTGTTTATCCTTAGAAGTTATATTGCAATAGGTTTTATCATTAAACAATAAAACTTTTATTACATCCAGCATATTATGGAGTAGTGAGCTTCAAATTGAGTATTTATACTAGTGTTGAGGAATTTTTATTGCAAATACAGTATCCAAACCGTCTTTTATTATGTATAAGAGTTAACTAAAATCATACAAAATAATAAAAAAATAAACATTACTAACCCGCTGATTGAGTTATGGTTTAATGAATATATACTATTCACTGAAAATAACACATATCTAGTCATTATATTTCTTAAAATTAATGTTCTTAAAATGTAAAATACTCCAAAATGGAGTGTTTTTAATCAAGTAAATGTTCTATTCTAAGATCATCCAATAGTTTATGGAAAACGACAGCGTCTAGATGATTTGAAACATTACTATTTGAACTGTAAAATAACCCTTCATCTGATGCAACGTCTGTTAAAAATGTCTTTTATAATAGACTAAACACTTCAGTTTTTTTAATGAATGTTGTATAAACTACGGTTATAATACTGTCTCGGCTTATTTACAAACATAGGAACTACAGTAACGAGGGAATGGGTCCTTAGTAAAATGAGTTTTAAAATGATGCAATTTTCATGCAAATATCTTTGTCTTCTGACCTGGGATCAATGGCCTTAGGGCAGTGAAACCCCTTGATCTTGTCTTGACTCAACTTATCTTTCGTAATATTTATACTTATTTATTTTATAATTTTTAATTTGTTTTACATGCTTTACTTTTAGTCACCAATAAATTTATTAATTGTTTGTGAAATATCGATAAATGTGTAATGACAATGAACATTTATTTTTATAAACTTAATATTAGTACGTATTACAGAAGTTAGTCAATTATAATTACTTAGTACCGTTGTCTTAAAAATTGTTAATATTTAATTGTTATAAAATCTAAATCACAAGCTTAAAGTAAGATTGTTATCAACTTCTGACAGTTAATATTATGACTAAAACGAAAATACAGGTTTACCAATGTTTCAAATAGGGTTTTATTGAATTTGAATTACTTAATTTTGTCATTGTCACTTAGTAGCGATAAATTAACATACGAGAGTATCTAACTGGTTACAACCAACCAGGATAGAGAATGGCATTGCTTTGCCTTCTTGAATGGGCTTTCAGGAGAAACGGTTCCTCTGCGTTAGATTCCGTTCCATGATGGAACTACCTCTGAACATTCGAGAGTATCTAACTGGTCACAACAAACCAGGATAGGGAAAGATATTGCTTTGCCTTGTTGAATGGGCTTTCAGGGGTAACGGTTCCTCTGCGTTAGATTCCGTTCCATGATGGAACTACCTCTGAACGTACGAGAGTACCTAACTGGTCACAACCAACCAGGATAGGGAAAGACATTGATATACATTGTTGAATGGGCTTTCAGGGGAAACGGTTCTACTTTAATATTCACTGCGTTAGATTCCGTTCCATGATGTAACTAACTCTGTTCATACGAGAAGATTGATGCACAATACTATCTGTGTATTTAGTATTGGGAGTTGTAAACAACTGTCGCTTGGCAGAACTAATACGGCGACGGCCACAGGAAATGTTCCGTAACAATCGGGAATATCTAAAACAGCGAGGAAGACATTTTTGTAAACCCTGTTGTTAGTTTTATAGGTTTTAGTCATCGTAAAACAACTAAGAAGACAAACTCAATTAACACTTATTATTTTAAACATGCCGTATCATATTAAAATTCTAAGTTTTTTTTTTATTTGGGCATTTTCCTATTAATTTGCTTATGACAATAATTTAACAACATTTATGTTTTGAAATAAGTCTACTGTCATAATTTTTATGTACATTATTGTTACATGAATCGTGTTAAATCATGTATTGTACCTAGGATATTATTGTGTCATGTCTAGAAACCCCAGAAATATATTTAATCATGTTTAAAATATGGAATATTGCTATAGTTTAAAGTTAATACAATTATCACTCTATATAAATATGTATAATAGTAGTCTATTTACCTAAAGTGTATGCTTCATTAAAGAGTTATATGTGATCTTTAAAATTAACCATAATTTAATAATTTTCTAACAGAAAATCATCAGAGAAATTAGGGCTGACGTATGCTAAGCCAACATAGAAATTTATCTTTTTAGTAAATTGTGGTTTGTTTGAAACTTTACCCTCCCTATTATTACTACAAACCCTAGTATCACAAGGCGTAGGGTACTCGATTTACTCTGAGTTGAGAGTTAGCTCGAAATATTCTGGCGTTGCCCACATTGTGAATATTGTTTGGCATAAATATTGCTCACACTACTTATATTGTGATATATATTTGCTCTGTACAGTAATGCTTTTAGTTATATTGAAAGTACGGTTGTAAATTAATTTTTTCATCACAGCTTGTTGTAGCTTTGCTGTTAACAAACATGGGTTTTGTAGTACTTGAGGATTTTTAAAACTGAATTTCTCGCAAGAATCTGTTTTTATAAATTTTTTTGAGAACAAGAATTTCCTGTGAGAACAAGAATTTTTTTCTTTTAAAAAAAAAACTAGGAATTGCCTATAGTTAGTGGGGTAGCAACTGATGCTGAAGTGCCTGATTTACAAGGTCAAGCCCTTTCAGGCCAATGGAATTAATAAACAGTCTTTGGTAGTTGTAACGAATCCTTTAGTCTTTTATTGGCTGTTTAATATGCAGAATATTAATTTCGCTTGCCTTACGAAAGTTGCATCACATTGTTTCTGCAATATACGAGAATAGATCGTTGAGTATTAAGAGGAGCATGTTTCTCAAGAAAAATATTTAAATGTACACTTAAAAGAACAGCCATATCATTGACTTCGGTAAGTTGAAGAGTTTAATTCCAAGGTCAAGAAAATCCAGCAGCGACATAAATCTCTTTGTTAATGCTCTTCATATATCTTACAGCCAACATATATATGACATCTTATAACATCTTCATATAAATGTGACCATACCAACCAGCCTAGAGAGGTGTAAAACTGCTCTATTAGCTGCCCGTGTAGGAAAAATGTGACGAGCGGAAAAAAAAAGGTTGAGCGGGTCTTACTCTGGAAAGGAGACAGCCAAATGAGTTCAACAGCCTGAATAATATGATCCAATGTTAGAGGGAATAAAAGAAATACTATAAGGCTAAAGGCCACAGGCGAACTTGTCACATAAGTAAGCAAACATTTAAAATGATTAATGTCATTTAAAACGTAGTTTAGCCTCACCATAGTGAATTAAAAAAAGTACTATCAGTCAAATGTAATCAAACAAAAGGAATTCGTGGTGCCTTGGCTCATCCACATTCACACAGAGTTTTCTTCTCGTAATAAAATCCTCCACCCAGACAACAATATTGCTGCTGTATTTTCACTGGCTGTCACAGTAATTGTCTCTATGTTATCATCATATAGTTGCATTTTATTCTCTACGTGAACAAATATTACATAAAAATAGTAAAAATTTATCAACATAAATACTATTTTGTTGGATTGTAAAAATAACATATACTGATAACGTATAATATCAACAGTGTATCTTTATATTTCAAGGTGTTTCAGGTATAGTTGTGAAGTTTATACGACATTTATAGGAACATTATACATATAACATTTCATTGTTATTTTGTGTCTTTGTGTAAACCAAATACCCCACAATTGCTCAGCCTCTTATGAATATCTGAAATTCTAGTATCATTGAACCGATTCAGATGATTTTCAGTAGAAAAAATTGTTCCACCTCTAAGTTGATCGATAAAAAGTGGATTTGAAAACCCTGTAAACTAACCATCAAAAAGGCAACACTTATTTATATAGAATAAGAAAGATTAAAAGTATTATTAGAGTATCCTGTACTCCTAATGTAAGAAATAATTTTAGGAACTTCTATGCCAGCGATATAATAAATGGCTCTCTAAATACGACAATAGTATTTTCGTAACTATATTTAACTTAATATATAAGGAATCATGTAAAAAAATCAAACTAAGAATACTAGTTTGAATATTACGGAATGACAATCAGGACACCTCTGCGCCCCTAGCTGCTTTACTAACCTTTGACTGTCTTGCTTCCATGACAATCAGGACACCTCTGTGCCTCTAGCTACTTTACTGACCTTTGACTGTCCTGCTTCCATGACAATCAGGACACCTCTGCGCCCCTAGCTGCTTTACTGACCTTTGACTGTCCAGCTTCCATGACAATCAGGACACCTCTGCGCCCCTAGCTGCTTTACTGACCTTTGCCTATCCAGCTTCCATGACAATCAGGACACCTCTGCGCCCCTAGCTGCTTTACTGGCCTTTGACTGTCCTGCTTCCATGACAGTCAGAACACCTCTGCGCCCCTAGCTGCTTTACTGAACTTTGACTGTCCTGCTTCCATGACAATCAGGACACCTCTGCGCCCCTAGCTGCCTTACTGACCTTTGATTGTCCTGCTTCCATGACAATCAGGACACCTCTGCGCCCCTAGCTGCTTTACTGACCTTTGACTGTCCTGCTTCCATGACAATCAG
Source organism: Stictocephala bisonia (assembly GCA_035578905.1). Classification (NCBI taxonomy): domain Eukaryota; kingdom Metazoa; phylum Arthropoda; class Insecta; order Hemiptera; family Membracidae; genus Stictocephala; species Stictocephala bisonia. The sequence continues at coordinate 344,296 of JAQJVL010000398.1, read as the reverse complement.
GACACCTCTGCGCCCCTAGCTGCTTTACTGACCTTTGACTGTCCTGCTTCCATGACAATCAGGACACCTCTGCGCCCCTAGCTGCTTTACTGACCTTTGACTGTCCTGCTTCCATGACAATCAGGACACCTCTGTGCCCCTAGCTGCTTTACTGACCTTTGACTGTTCTGCTCCCATGACAATCAGGACACCTCTGCGCCCCTAGCTGCTTTACTGACATTTGACTGTCCTGCTTCCATGACAATCAGGACACCTCTGTGCCCCTAGCTGCTATACTGACATTTGACTGTCCTGCTTCAATTAACTGCTGCCACATAATGGCAAAAGTTTACTGCCAATATCTGAAATTGATTTTACCCTTTTCTTATTTATATTAGTTGACAAGGTCTTCTTTTCCTACTATTTAGTTAATTTTTCCAGACATGTTTTTTAGTTTATGAATAGTTCAGCTATTTAAAACAATCTTATTCAGCGTAGCTGATTTAGTACATTTATTTTTCTTCCTTCCTCATTATATATTTTATTCATACACTGCTTAATATGTTTCTACTCCTTCCGTTATTGTATCTAATAAAAACTCGCATTCATATTTCAAAAGGAATAAGTTTATTCAAGCTCTGTACTCTTATATTGTACATATATTTTCATATTTTATTATTAATATTCATGCTGCTTGTAAAAATGTTTTACAATTTAATAAACTGCATTATTTTAAAATGGTTGGTCATATTACACAATATAATGAGTGATCAAATCTATTCTAAGTGGAATGAAGCGAATAGTTTTCTAACGTCTGTTAATTTTATATTCAATACAAAAATATATTTTTGTTATGGTTAGCGCCAATACAAAAACGATGACTACAAATTGCACTGTATAAAAATACATGGATTCGTTTATGTGTGGCTGGGTTATCATCATTGCACATATTTGGGAGGATCTTTTATTTGCCTACCGTTGTACTTATGGGTGATACAATACACGTACAATGGTATCGACCCTCCCACCTCTGCACGTAAAGTTGTACTGACTAACCCACCCTCCTTCACACGTGCCTGGCTGGATAAACAAAACAGAAAGAGGTGAGAGCTAAAGAACACATATGAATGGTCAACAAAAGATCCTGGGAACAATGTCGTGCTCCTTTAATTTGCCAAGCACTTGTAGTCTCCAATTTTGAGCTGAGTATCACACTGAACAATATAACTTTTTAAAGTTTATTTTAGATTAGATAATGAAAGTATCGTGATAAAGTACTAGAGTGTGAGCCATCCAAATTCCTTTGCTTATTAAAGTACGCAAAGACCTGATAGATGTCCAAAGTTCACATATATATTACTAGCAGCTTCAGATAAATACAACTATTACTCATTTACAAGGCATATATAAAGTTACAAAGAGGATGCAACTGTTTTATTATATGTGTATGTTTAGGAGAAATCATCGTCTAATATAGCACTTTTTACTTAAGACCTCACAAATTAATTAATGCTAACCAACCCACTTCGTCAGTCATCATATTGAGTTTAAAGATTTAATCTAATATCCAATTTAGAACAGCTGATGTTATGTATAATTTACAACTGTACTAAATTATTTTTAATTTACAACAATTTTTTTCATTTTATTTAGTTTTTATTTAACAGCTGTTAATCAAATAAATAAATAAATTAATAGCTCCATAAGAGTGCCATGGGAGTTTTGGAGGCCAGTGGGACGGAGAGAAACATTTTTTCTTAGTGAGCCTAGAGGGGCCAAGATAAACATATTTACATAATTTCAAGTCAATGAGTGGTAATTGGCTTATATATATATATATATAAAATTAAATTTAAAATTTTACGATTGAAATCAGTTTGTTGTCTTGGATAAAACATTTTAAAAGTCTAGAGAAATCTGTGTCTACTTTTAGAGGGCAAAAAGTTATATTTGACTCTGAATCAATAAAATATTATGTTTCTCGCCATGTTTAGCCATGTCCTGGCTATGCATGCTTTAAAATTAAATAGTTAATTTTACGATTGAAAACCATTTGTTCTCCTAGATAACAAAATTTCATAGTCTAGAAAAGCTGTAAGTATAATTTAAGAGGGTGCAAAGTACGGTAATTGACTCTGAATCGGTGAAATATCGTGTTTCTAGCCATTCTTAGCCATGTACTATGACCTGACTATACATGTGTTCAGATTAAATTGTATATTTTCCCATTGGATACAGTATGTTCTCCTAGATAACAAAGTTTCACAGTCTAGAAAATTCTGTGTCTACTCTTAGAGGCCGTAAATAAACCACTTTGATTTACACGCACAAATTGAAAATCTAGCTCTACCTAAGAATGAAAGAGGTGAGATAGAGCAAATGGTCATAGGGCCAAAGCTGTAATCAGATACAGAAAATTGTGTTAGCTTTGCTGTAGAACCGTTCATTTATCCGCTACAGTCCAATTATAGAAACGCTGTTTTTGCCATTTAAAATTGTTGGCACTAAAAATGCTGCCATCTTCGATTTACTAAGAACTTTTCAAAATCCCTTCCTATTGTAATTCTACAACATAAGATCTCTGACTCTACAAAATTTCAGCCTCTTAGGATTAATAATTTTTTAGTTACAGTGATGAGTGAGTCAGTCGTATTTGCCTTTTATAGGTATAGAAGATATGTATTCATACTTTTTCCTGTATTGACTACTATTGTCTTTTGGTCAGTTATATTACATACCTTATAAATAGTATACTGACCAAAGTGATATTATTTGAACATATTTCAGCCTACCTAAGTTCGTTGAAGGTGAGCTTGGCAATTTATTTTGGAGATTTTTTAAGCCCTTATACAGTTTTAGCTAAATTAATTTCAGGTAATTATGCAATGTTTCTTTTTATTGCTTAAAAATGGCTGGAAAAAATTACTAATTAATAAATATCATGTATATTGTTGTGATGTACACTATAGGTATATAACTAAAAAGTGATAGTTCAAGAAAACCTAGCTACAGTATTTAAAGTGTTACTAGAAATGTTAGTTTCTTAGTATTTCATTGGTAAAATAGAATCAGAGGTGCATATATTGGTTTTTACGTTTAACCGTAAGAATGATTTACAAACCACCATTTTGAATGGGTGGGTGTTTGGTCATCATCACTCACATGTATGATTGAGAGGAGAAATCATCACCATTGTTCTTGTATAGGTGGGTGAGAGGGAAATTTGAACGTGTATGGGTAGATTGTAAGTTTATACTAGCGTGCATTTGTGGGTGGGTAGGAGGGTCATAATCACTGTACGTATATGGGTGGGTGGTAAGGTCATACCACTGATATGTATGAGTGAATGAGAGTCTCTACCACTGAACGTATATGTTTCAGTGGTAAGGTCATACCAGTGATATGTATATTGTACGTGTATGGTTAGGTGGGAGGGTCACCACTACTATACGTTTATGGGTGGTTGGTAAAGGTCAAATTTACATGGGTGGGAGGGCATCATCATTGTACTTGTATAGTGCCATCACTTCTGAACGTGTATTGTTGGGTGGGAGGGTCATCACCACTGTATGTGTATGGGTGGTTGGTAAAGGTCGTATAAATATTGGTGGGAGGGTCATCACTACTGTACGTGTATTGGTGGGTGGGACGGGCATCACCACTGTACTTGTAAAGTGCCATCACTTCTGAACGTGTATGGTTAGGTTAGAGGGTCATCACTACTGTACGTGTATTGGTGGGTGGGACGGGCATCACCACTGTACGTGTAGAGCGCCATAATTTCTGAACGTGTATGGTTAGGTGGGAGGATCATCACCACTGTATGTGTATGGGTGGTTAGTAAAGGTCGTATATACTTGGGTGGGAGGGACATCACCATTGTACGTGTATAGCGCCATCACTGCTGAACGTGATGGTGGTACCACAATAAACGTAAAGTGGTATTGACCCACCCGCCCACCCATACACGCACAGTGGTACTGACCCACACGCCCACCCATAAACGTACAGTGGTATTGACCCACCCGCCCACCCATATACTTACAGTGGTACTTGTATATGTATGTACTGTACATATATGTATGTGTGGCCGGGTGGGTCATATGTTCATATATGCCCTGAAAGTAGTATACGGTACCATCAATGCTACCGTATGGGTCAAACCATATCAGTCTATGTTATTATTAGTTGGAACTGATAGTTTGGTTTCAACCTGTCCATAAATGGGGTATATGGTTAGGTTAGAGGGTCATCACTACTGTACGTGTATTGATGGGTGGGAGGGTCATCACCCCTGTATGTGTATGGGTGGTTGGTAAAGTCTTATTACTGTACATGAACGAGTGAGTGGGAAGGTCATGGCCACCATACGTGTATGGGTTGGTGTAAGGGTCATCATTATATTATGTGTATGGTTAAATATAATTTTTGGATATTCTATGCTGATTTAAGGATTGAATGAAAACTGTAAAGATTGATGCAAACACTAAACCATAATAACAGTATTTCGACACACATAATATTGAATACATTTGTATTTATTACTCATACTTATTTCAGGTTAAATGGAAGAGAGGATTTAATAGTCCTAACTCCGCTGTTTTAATAAAGACATTTATTCATTCATACATTCAATAAAATGAGTGTTTAATGATTAAAATTAAACAATGACCAAAGATAGTATCTACAATTTTATTAAACGGTACTATATTAAATGTTAGTACATACTCATATTGTGTAATTATCTTATAGTACGAGTAAATCTGTTTTAGTTGGTAATTGAAAATAATTTGAGAATTATGTAATTTGGCTTTATATATGTGGTTGTTTTATTATACATTTATCGAATACACGTAAATGTAAACAGAAAACGTGTGATAAATGAAGGGTGTTCTTTATGTACATATTTTAGTAGTTAGTTTAAGGAAAAACTAACACCTCTTTAAGGATAATTCTCTTTCAATGGAAAATCCGTGTATAGTGTCGAGCTGGACAGAAGAGATATGGCAAAGTGTAAAGGTTGAAGGGACGAAGTCATCTGGAATGTGATTGAAAGTGGATTGAGTGGAGTGGTTTGGAGTTGGGGAGTATAGAAACACCACACCAACATTAACTTGTATGGATTATTTACAGTGTTATCATTACCTACACATTTTACTATTGAACCTAATAATAATGTTATTTAACTAATAATTGTTCTTAATACAAAATTCATACTTGAATGTTACTGTGATAATATGAAGAAAACTCACTAATATTTTGATTTCCCGAAAACGTTACAGAAATGAATATATTAATGGTTTTTAAATATCAGTTAAATCTATCCTACACTTCAACTATACAAAACTATGGCTCCTGAATAGCTGTCACTGACAGTCACGTCAAAAATACACCTAAATAATTGCTTCATATATATTTATGTGTAAAAATCTTTCGTATTCAATATAACTTTACCTGGAGGGATCAATTATGTTCGTTTTCAAAGATTTTGAAAGGATTATATTTTATAGTAAACCGCTGACTACAAAATTCATGTTTTTTCAGTTATAAATCATTGGTCCTTCTAGGTGTTATAATACTGGTGTTATTTTTTTTCTCGCACCTTAATACTTGAGTTGTTATACGAACGACACAGATTGGCGAGCTTTAATTGTGAAATTGTAACTATTAACCGAATGGCCATATTATAAAACTATGTCCAATTAAATGTACCATGAATCGATTGTAGAATACTTGATTAAAGTACTGTAAACTAGCACTCAATAAACAACCATATGAATATAGTGAAACATTATTTTATATTTAAAGTTAGGTTTTATCAGTTTTATAGTGTATTGATAGAAAATGGAAAGAAAATTATGTGTGCATTATCACGAGTTGTATCATGGAATATAAATCACATAATGTAGGGTGAAGTGACGAAATTGAATGTAACGACAATATTGACTGATCCCAAGAATAGTACTAACTTAAATAAATTTTAAAATGATAACCCAAGAATAAGACAGTCTGGTAAAAGCTATGGCAGAATATTTGCAAGACAAAGATATTCTCATAACTTGTATGATTAGAATATATTCTGAACGCTATTTTTCTCACGTTCAAAATTTAAATGAAAGTAGTATTAACATATGTCGACGTAAATCACATATGATAAGTCTAAAAATAAACTTTTTTCACATTAGATAAGTCTAAAAAAATCACATTTTTTAAAGTCTAAAATATAAACACACTTTTTTTATAAATTTAGTTCTTTTGGTATTATAGTTTCTCTCTACAAAGCCTTTCCTTTCTTAATCTTACATAAATGCAGATAATACCATACATTTTTGACTGTAAATTAATTGAACTAAATTGTTTAGTTATGGCTGCGTATTTACAATTGCAATGCCTAATTTCATTAAAAGTCACATGCATAATCAACAAATTTAAAATAAAGGTAATATTGACACATTCAATGTTCCATAAATATGATAACAATTATGACTTAAACAAATTATATTTGTCTTAATAATTTTGATAAAACAGAATTATTGTGGCAAATTTAAGTCTACAATTATTAGAGTTTTTATGTCATGTTTGAAATGTTGCGTTTAAAGTACATTAACATTTCGTATCATGGAAATATATGACTAGTGTGAAGTAAAGTCATTTAATATTCGTAAAATTCTTTATTTAATTCAGTAAGGATTCAATTTTAAAGTATACATTGTTGATAGAATATGAAATATATTAAAACTACGAGTTGACTATGAGGACTTAAATTACAAAATGTAAGCTTGAATTATAACAAGTATAAAATGTATTTTATTAACATAAAAACACAACAATGTTTATCTAAACATTTTTACATAATTATTCCATGATAATTATACATATTTACTCACCTTTTAGTGTATTTATTATTATTTTAGTCTCACTATCGTATTATTACAAGTATATGGAGTAACCGCTTAGAGACTTTTTTTCCATTATTAAGGACCAGTTTTTTTATATACTCTTAAGCTATCCTAATACAACCGAACATTTCTTATCTTAATTTGCAATTTTTACGCAAGCATTATTCATGACCATTTTCACAAATTTGCCATAATCTTGACCACCTAGTTATGGCATTCTACACTATATAGATATACGCCATTACATGTTTAAGCGTTCGTGAAGTACAGCAACTCTACTTTACATGGCTAAGAGTATTAATTTTACTGTTGAACCTAACATTAATACTATATTGTTAGAAAATAGTGTTTAACAAACCAGCGGTTCTCCTACCTGGAGAATATATTCATAATACTTTATTTATGGAACGTCCTAGTAGACACTTACCCTAGCACGGCGTTATAATATCCCGTCTGAGATTGTTTTTAAAGTAGCATTTATTAAATCAGGGCTTCACATCTCATCTCATTTCTGATCCAGTTTTGCACCCTTTTGAGGTGAACCTAACAACATTTCAGTTATTATTGTTTCACGTAATTCGGTTTCCTCAGTTAGAACACTATTTCTGTTACCTTTTACTAGCCTAAATATTTCAAAATATTTTATCAGTGGTGTCTGAACTTAACACGGTTCACATATACCCATGATCATTAAAATAATAATAATGAATATTTACCCAAACATTATAAAAAACTATTATATGTCAAACCTCTTAGTGAATGGCATTTCTTATCATAAAAATAACAATATCTGGAATATTTATTGGTCGATTGATTTTATGTTATAAACATCCGTTTACATCAAAAGTGTCATTGATATTTGATCTTATTTTATTAAGAATAACGTATTTTTACAATTAATTGATATTCTATAAAAATTTACTTAAGTTAAAAAACTTGTTTTTATAATTAATTTAACCAAAATAAACTATCCTGCACGTATATATATATATATATATATATAAAAATATAAAAAATAGAAAAAAATAGTAAAAAAAAAAATATTTAGGGTGGTTGTAGGTAAGGGCCTAGGCCGTTCCGGGTAAGGGCCTAGGCCGAAGGGTCCGGGTTCGTTCCCCGATATGACCACTAATAGCTTTTGCCCTGCCATTCCCGTGGGCCGTCGGTCCCCTCTTTGACCTAAATTCATTGGTAAAATAAAGACGATCTTAAAATAAAACGTTAACTATTTTCACCAATAAAACACAGCAGTCTCTTTTAAAGGTTGATGTGTTTAAATAGCAATCCAGTTAGGTTTACTCAATGTACAAACCCATACAATGAATGCATTGTACTCCCAACTTTAATTTACTATCTAAATATTATTGTCTTTTTGGCATCCCAACATAACAAACTAAACATATTTTAGGTAGGTAACATTGTACCCAAACGTATATTTGGTTACAATATAACTACTTATAACTATAATTATACACTATAACTATATTTAATTAGGCATATAACTATTTATTTTAATAGTTAATTATACCAACTTCTTAGTAAATAAAATTGCTTATTTTTTCCTATCTGTATCATTTTAATTAAGCTTTATGTACCAATTTATGGGATTAAGTGTTGGAGAGGACTTTACAGTCCTAACTTTGCCCCTTTAATAAAGGCATTTAATTTATTTTTAATTAATCAGGTCTCTACTAATTAAATGTCACATTGTTTATTTGCCAAATACCAAATTAAAAAAATATATAAATTAATCCATCCATAAAACCATCAAATGAAGTGTTGATAACCAACACTGCAGACATGATTTACGGAATGGATAGCGGCTTATCTGTGACGTTGAGTGGAAAATACGGGCTTGGCCCACACAGGTCTTAACTGTAACCAGGAACCTCCTACTGTTATCTTGAACGTAAGTAATATATGAGTTTACTTGTATTTCAAAGAACATTTGTAAACTAGCATCCACGTAATCAAAATATCATTTTTACTTATATACACGTACAATACGTGATAAAGGATCCCGTCTGTATATAGGGACACTGGAAGAGCTTACTGGATCATACTGAACATACAGCATTGTTAAGCTACAAAAAGTCCAGTTAACTATAAACCTTCTCTAAATCTTATTGATCTTGCTGTCGCAGCATTTACAATCATATTTATTTAATACGTATATGAAATTTGTATGAGTTGGTAGCACTGTCAGCTATTATAAGTATCTAGAGTGTAAAATAATGATTACATATACTGTAACAAGAATTAAATATAGTTGGTCTCAATCTTCATAACAGAAGGTATACTACCATCAGCGAAGACTCAAAAAGTGCGAAAGTGTCTACTCCTAACTATGATTTGCAAACTTATTCTGTTACAAAATTATATCCGTAAGCACAGCTTTCCTTACAATTGGTATTTTAATCTTTTAATCTGACTAAACAATACAATATGTAGGGACATCTAACAAGTATTATTTCATAATGCACACAACTAACTATATTTATACAACAACTACGCCCCCAACCTACGTTAGGGACTACCCAAGTTGATGATGAGTTCATTGTAGTTGTGCAATCGTTATTGCCCGTTTACTTAAAAACAATGTAAATTAACGCAACATAGTAACACGATATAAAAGTTTATCTTTGCTTGAGAAATTGAAAAATCTGTATATTTCTTCATATTGCAGGCTTGGAATGTATAAAAAACACTTATATCAAGTTGCCCCGTCCTAAAATATCACATTCATACGGTGAATGGCAACCTGAGTAAAATGTGGGTTGCACTTAAGGTGTTATTGGCCCACCATACATGTGCAGTGGTGATGATCCACCCACCCACACATACACGTACACTGGTGATGACCCACCCACTCATTCACGTACGGTTGTATTGGCCCACCCTACTAACCATACTACACGTACAGTAGTGATGACCCACCCATCCACCCATACACGTACGGAGGTATTGGCCTACCCACCCACTCATACATGTGCACTGGTGATGATCCACCCGCCCATACATACACGTACACTGGTGATGATCCACCCACCCTACCACCCATCCTACACGTACAGTAGTGATTACCTATATAATAAATATTTATTATAATAAAAATTTATAATAGTGATTATAAATAAAAAATAAATAAATAAATAAAAATAAATACCCACCCATTCACGTACGGAGGTATTGGCCTACCCACCCACTCATACATGTGCACTGGTGATGATCCACCCGCCCATACATACACGTACACTGGTGATGATCCACCCACCCTACCACCCATCCTACACGTACAGTAGTGATTACCTATATAATAAATATTTATTATAATAAAAATTTATAATAGTGATTATAAATAAAAAATAAATAAATAAATAAAAATAAATACCCGCCCATTCACGTACGGAGGTATTGGCCTACCCACCCACTCATACACGTAAAGTGGTGATGAATTTATTACATATCTCATTTTACCTCTTTGAGAAGAATTTTTGATCCTTTCGTAGCAGCTATTGATAAACTGTAATCAGTCAGACAGTGTTTTTCAATAGCTATTATAAAAAATTGTATATTAATACACTACAATTTTGCAGGACATTAAGTAAATCATACTAGTCCATTCACCGAAGGAAAAAGGAAATTAAGACCAACATTATTTAGGCTGTAAAACAGTATATAAATTGAAAAAAAAGTGGGACTTAGTCAATGAATTTAAATTTGTTTCTTAATGTTATTTAACTACTTTAATATGACATAAAAAATCCATTTGACTTTAAAATATAAGTAGCACAATTTATAAAACAAAGAAAAAGTAACACATTTTTTGTTTGCATATCTAAATAAGTGGGAAGAAGTGGCCAGCGGAGAGCTGCAGGAATAGTCAAGGACTGTTCAACAAAGGAAACGAGAAACATTGTGTATCCCTTTATCTGGCTGAGCACTTGAGAATCCAAGTTCTGGAGAGGAGTTGGGTGTTTCATTATGCACTATCATACAGAACAAGTTCTAAGCAGGGGATTTATTTTCTAAATACAGAAATTTAAGGGATTTATTTTTGAGTGAACCTTCTACAAAATAAAAGTACAATTTGTATTAAGCTCCAAGATAAATAAGAATAAAAATCATCTTGGCATGTTGGTAGATATATCGTTTTTATAAACATGTGTTTGGTTTCAAGGTAACTTGAAATATGAGTTTATTAAAATATTATTTTCTTCTAAAACAAGTATTTTGTTCGAATGGAAACACAATTGCTGCAGGTATTTAAATCCATACATTTGAAGAAAATTGCAGTATATGTTAACAGAACAGTTTTACGACTTTTCAAACAGAGATAGTGCTGTAGAATTTTTATAAGAGACGAAATATATAAATTATTGTAGTTGGCCAAAGACTTGGCATTTTGACACAACATGTCATTTGCATTCAAGATTATTTCACATCATTTACACAAACTGGACTTTCATAATTTTGGACACTGGTCTAGTATTAAATAAAACATTTACTAAAGTTTGGGATAGTTTCAATTTTAGAATATTGAAAATTAGAAACTTTAAACACTGTTTTTCATTTTTTTTCTGTTGCATTGAAATAATGTGGTTTAAAATTTAAACTTTACATACAAAAATAAGCACTTTTGTTACAATGTGGAGTACTCAAAACATACCCACTACGTCTTTTTTATGAGATCGGCAATATTCAACTTGACTCAACAATAAGTTTGTCGACTCAAATTTCAGGATACACGAGTCAGATATTATTTGTATTGTTATAAAACAGAGCAACTCATCCTATCCCTACACTTATACTACATCACTAGTTACACTGAAAGGTGTATGTTACCTCGGCGAACGCGTTTTCGCACGCTAGCTGTGCGTCCATCATCTGGCCAGGTCTGAGTTGCGGGGTGAACTGCCTTTACGGCTTACGGCTTCTTGGTCTTGGAATTTTAGGAAAGTGGCGCTGGGTATATTGTTCGGGGTTTCTGGCATTCTTTTCCTGGTTCGTCTTCTTTAAATATTTTCCCAATAACATGAACACATTACAACTGCTCGCTAAATTTACATTAATGTTCAGTATTTACTTTTAATAATTGGTAAATATTTTAATGTGTGATGATTTTACACTTGTTATTTTAGTTGTTTCTACCTCTGGCAAAAAAGGATATACGATTTGAACAAAGTAAAGATCATATATTTCTTGAAATGGCTTGGCTCAAAAGGAGCGTTAAGGGGTTGAAATCAGTAAATGTTATTTGTAAAGTGAGTGTTAGTGGTTCTGTTATGTTTTAAACACATACACTAGCTTTACCTAAGATAAATGCTTATAGCTTTAACAAATCTGATATAATTTAGGTAATATTGGATTATTTACATGATTGTTACATTTTCTTTCTAGTCTATTATAATAATAAGGCCAAATGAAACATATTAAACAATCAATTTGTTTAAACATTTTAATTATTATATCTTCATTACCCATACTGAGAACTACTTTCAATTAATCAGCATTGTAATGACATGAATAATGTTTTTAATATAGTTTGTATCGAAATTATTTAATATTTATATAAAATTTCCAAGGTTAATCAAAAAATTAATTTTTCTTAAAATTATGTTTTGATATAAACAGTCTGTAAATACTAAATTGAAGGATTGTTACTGTAAAAAAAATTATTAATTGTTTTTCGAAGACATAATGAAATCCGAGTCCAGTAAACAAGCCATCAAGGGACAGTTGTCATTTACTCTGTCAAGTGTCTCAATACGTTTAGTTGGATCGAATTTATTTACATCCAAGGCTCTACATGATGACTGCAGGGCAAAACTATAACAACTGTTTACACTTGAAGTCACTTCCAGATATAATAAATTGAATAACTTATTATTTCAAAAATATAATAAAACACCAAAATGCGTGTACCACCGGACGTGGGTGAGGAAAATAGTCGGTACTTCCATACATGTATGGGTGGTTTTAACTTAAATATGTGGTATTTATTGTTATTTAACCACCTCCCTCCCACCCAGGAAAATAAACGTTTACTTAACCTGGTAGCTAAAAGACGCACCTTATGTAAAGTAGAGTTTTGTAAGTTTCTACAATAGTTGTATAGAATCAGTATGAGCAGATATAATTAAAACAGAGACAAGGTACAAACAGGTTCATACACATACTGGGAAATGCCCTCTTTACATAATTGAATCCACTGTTCAAAAATTGCCACTATTTGCACAAAACTAAAACATTGATTTAGCCAAATTTTCTCTCAAAACATGATATTACAACTCTACCCAATATTTAATTTATGAAGATCTCTTGTGGTCAATGTTGTTAAATTCGTATGACAGTGAAGACTGAACGTCTATTGGAATAATGGGCTTTTGTATAAAAATATATATTAAAAAAGAGTAGTTTGTGAATGTACCATACATTTAAACGATAAACCATCAAAAATACAGTAAATCTTTCAAATATGTAAATTTTTAGCATTGTGTGTTTTGTCAGATCAAAGTAATATTTCAAAATTAACTAAAAGGTGTTCCCATACAATGAAGATAATATTTGCATAAATGTTAAAAAAATCAGTAAAATAAAAATATATAATATAATTTTGTAAATAAATGTCATTGGGTTATTTCAATTACCGTAAGTCATTAAATTGTTTAATTTAATGATAATTTTTTTAAATAATAAATGCGATTGTATATACACCATCGTACAAATAGACCCCCCCCACCCAAAAAACACCCCCCAAAGAATGGATATCCACTTACTTAGTAAATATGAAAAAAGAAAGAGCTTGGTTAATAAGAGTTTCTAAATCTGAACCAAAACCATAGACCACAGACTGAAGTGTACAAACTCAAGTAATGAAACAAAAAAGGAAATTTATAGGAGGAAAGATGAATACTATAAAACATATTTATTAACATGTGGAAAAGACGCACGAAAAATGTGGATATGTGTATGTTAAAAATAAGCAGAAGAAAGTTAAAAATAATAATAGTCATATTATAGACGCGCGCACACAACAACTTGTAGATGATAGCAAATGAGTTCATAAATGGAGTTAAAGATGTAAAACATTCATGCAGTAATAATCAGAATCAAATCACTTTATTTGACAGTACAACCACTGTTAATCTTACCAGAACATTCTTACAAAATACAACTAAATAGTATCTATTTGATCTATTAAGAAGTACTTAATCCTATAATAATATTTGCTTAACAGAAGACCTTTCACCGTCTTCCCAAAGCCAACAATATCATCAAAATTCTCCTTAACTGAGACAGGTAGAGCATTAAACAACTTTACAGCATTGTAATTAGTATGTTTCTTGAAAAAAGAAGTTCTAAGTCGTTGAATGTCAATAGAATGATTTCTAAAATTGTAACGAGCATTGTTTTGTGAACGTTGAGGATGAAGTTTAATACAGTAAAAGTTCAGGGTATTAAGGATGTATATTGAGGGAAATGTTAAAACCTTGTTATCGAAGAAAAATGCCCAAGAAAATCTATGGTGTTTTTTTTTAAACATTTATTATTGCTCGCTTTTGTAATTTAAAAACAAACTTATTTCTGACCGACTCTTGACCCCAGAATGTAACAGCATATGTCAGAAAAGGTTGAATAATAAGCTGAAAGTAAGACGTTACTCTCAGAAAATGTAGAAAGAGTTTTTAAATGAAAAAAAAAAAACAGTTGAAAGCTTTTAGCAGACTGAATCAATATGAGATTGGAATTTTAAGTTACTATCAATTAGGACACCCAAGAACTTTACCACTGTGCTGAGTATTACAGCTTCGTCTGCAATATAATAAGAAATCATATCTGATCTTTTACTGTGATTAATTTTGAATTCAACAACTGTTGTCTTAGAACTATTTATTTCCAATTTGTTTTGATTAGCCCACTGTAGGACAGAACTAGATCATGTAAATGCTTTGAATTCTAACTCCAAGCTATTACAAGCTTTCAGAGCAAGGGTAGTATCATCTGCAAATAGGCATGTTGTTGTCCCATTAACTCCTTTGGGAAGATCATTAATGAAAAGGAGAAAAAGAACGGGCCCGAGCACTGACCCCTGGGGAACTCCCTTGGTCACAGTAAGAGAAGAGGATTTATTGTTTATCAAATATTCATGGGAATCAACAAAGGGTATTTCAACCAACTGACTCCTTCCAGATAGGTAACTTGATGACCAACTTCTCTGACACCCTAGGACCAAAGCTTAGAGAGTAGTATTGGATGATCAATAAGGTCAAAGGCCTTTTTAAGATCAAAGAATATTCCAGCAGCTACATTACCACTATCGAGAGACTGGACGATTGAAGATGTAAAGTAATGTATTGCATCAACCGTTGATAGGCCTTTCGTAAATCAAAATTGGCTAGGTGAAAGAATGTTGTTTATCTTTACAAAAGCCAGAAGTCTCTTAAGAACAATCACTCAAAGACCTTAGATAAAGATGATGTCAGGGAAATAGGGCAATAATTATTACAATATTCCTTATGTCCACTTTTAAATATTGGCTTAACAATAGCTTGTTTTAAAGATTATGGAAACATCTTGACTCAAAGGAAATATTTACAAAATAAGAAAGAGGGAAGAAATTAGGTCACACACATGCCTCAGAAGCCACGGAGAAATTCCATCAGGCCCGGAAGATTTATTTGGTTTTAAAGACAATATTTACATTTCTACTTCCTCTTTGGATGAGGGAGATAGAAAAAGAGAATTTTCACAAGTGTCGGGAAACATAGGAGATTTATCATGATCGTTAAATGAAGCATCATTACCAATCGAAGAGAAGTAGTTATTGAAGATGTTGGCAACAGATTCAGGATCACACATTTTTTTATTATTATCTACCAGACAAAAATTATGTAAAGTGTTCGTTTTTTGTATCCTATGTTCATTGACAATTTCCCAAATTGCTTTGCTTTTACTAGATGAATGGGAAATTTTACTTGAAACAGCTTCAGGTTTTGCTTTTTGTACTGCTTCTTTAGGTCCCTTTTCTGCTGGCGGTATAAAATGCGCAAGTGATGTTGAGCATCAAGATTCTTAGTTTCCTCATAAAGACATCTGACCTTCTGCCGTAGAAGTAAAACATCCCTATCAAAACAAGGTTTTAATACAGATGATAGGAATTTATACAGTTGCAGAACAAGATTTTCTCTTAACTTTGGTCCTTTGAATGGGGAAACAAATGTCAAAAATAAATCTAAGGTGGTCCTCAAAAGCCCTAAAGGTATATTGAAAACCTTTATATTGAAGAAGGAAGTTCCAAGATTCCAAGTTCCAAGACCTAAATATGAGTACGTTTTGATCAGACATAATCCGATTGAATTTATAAGTGGGCAAGGAGTCAGTATCTAAAGGAGACATATATATTAACGCTTCTTGCGCATGGTGGTCTGAAAGGGCAGCTTTAACAACACAACTGCGAAAATGATGAGGGAATAAGTTAGTGAAGATATTATCGATAAAATAAAAAGGAACTAAAGTTGTGGAACAATATGAGAATGTGTTTTACCTTCCTCCTTGTACATAAAACACGTTTTTAAGATAGTAAGTAGTTGATGTAATAAGAAGGCATGTGGAATACCTTCAATCCGTTTCGAAGATTTAAAGTTTGTTTCTCAGTCTATTACAACATTTACGGAGGAACAACATCACAAACATCACATTAGTCAAACATCACATATTTTAGTAGGGTTATAAAGAGAAATATTAGAGATACAGGCCGATAAAAATTATTCTTAAACCATCCTTTGATGCTCTTTTAAATGCCGTACGCGTATGGGTGGGCAGGTGGGTAAGTACATTGATTTATTTGGTAAAAATTAACGTTAATTGGCAAAAAAAATAATATAAAACAATTTTGTGGTTGATAAATATATATGTGTTCCAAAAAAGCCAGAACACATATACTTTTCTTGGAGATGTTTGTGAGTATATTCATGTCCAGGTACGAGCCCATAAATTAAGTACTTATTCAATTAATATAAATTTATTGGGACATTTATTGACTTATTTAATTAATATAAATTTATTGGGACATTTATTGACTTACTTACTGACTTAGATAAGGATATACATATTTGTGACATAACATATTAGAGGGATGTGCAAGGAGTGTTCAATGAGATCTTGCCAATAAGCCAGACGGAGATCATGTAGACAAAGTATGTAACTATTATATTGAACATTGTGTATTCAATCAGTAATGACTACTGATTTCATAAACAAATGGAGTTTATGGTCATTTGCATGGCAAAACAAGCAACCATCCATTCCATTACCAGTTGTCCCAAGTACCAAGTATCTTGTTCCTTATTTCATTGTGTACATTGCCTGTATTTTATACTATAATACTCAATAATCACTGACTGAACAAGGTATTGTCCAAAATAAAATTCTAATTTAGAAAACTTTAAACGAAAAATTGACTCACTCTTAAATTGTGGATCACTACTCAGCCTCTAAACTTGTAGCTAGACTTGTTAATATAGTTTATTCTTGTCACTAACATATTCGTTCAAACAACATTCAAGTGTAACATAAAAAATATATCATACGAACTTTATACTATAAGTTAATTGTGTAAATATATTTTGTTACAAATGCCCGAGGTTAATCAGATTTTAAAAAATCAAATATTTACCATATGATTTGTTAGTATATTCAAATTATTTGTAACATTATTTAGTAAAGTTTCTTATATTTAAAATGTTTACTTATTTTGTTTGTTTTCTCTTACATGTATTTATAGTACTACAGTATGAGTACACACCCACAAGAGAATACAGTCAATGAACCCCAGTATCAAGCTTGCATATTTGAACCCTGCTCATCCTTTAACCACGTCGTCTTTGCCAGAGACCTTGACCGGAGGGCTCCGACGTTATCGCAAAATAAAGGTGATAAAGAACATCAAGCGTGGCTGATCCTTAAATAGGTGACCGTCTGAGCGATCACGTCTTCACGGTCACTGGTGGTTGTACGAAAGTTATCCTTAAATCATTGGTCCCCAGAGAGGGCTTCTTAGCCATAACTTTACCTGGTAAAATAAGATATCTTATTACTCTTTACTATTTTATCCACGGTAAAACCACTGCAGAGTCTGTCCAAGAAGCTGTGTTAACAATACATTTGTCCAATTATAATTAGTTTTTAACTTGTGATAGTAATTTTGCCATAAGTACTGCTGCATAGGGCTCAAGTCGGAATCGTTGCTAGTTTCAATGGAGTCATTAAATGTGAGATAGGGCACATCAAGTGTTTAAGTGTCTTAAATACACAGAACTTCAATTTGATCGTTCAGAAGCATTTGAGAAGCAATAGAGATCATATATAATGTATTTTTTTGGAATTATAACTTGTCTTTAATAGCAAATATTGGTGGGCTTATTGAAGCAGACTTATAACTGTCTTTATTGTGTGTAAATGTTAGTAGGTTATGACTATAAAAATGCATTTCCGCAAACCTTGTAGCCGTAATTTTGCACGTATGACAAAAGGAGTTAAAAGACCTAAAGGTTGTAAAATGTACGTGATACGTGATTTCTGATAGGATATACGTTTAGTGACACTGTTTGAATCTTGCCTTTCCTGAAAAGTAACTTCTTCTGGACCCCACCAAAGGCCTAATATTTTTACTGAAGAGTTGCCCTCTAAAGCTATTTTTTAAGGTTGCCTTCTTGTACCTCTGGATGCAAACATTAAAGAAATCAGTTTGATTTAACGTTCTATTTTTGTTAGTTGAAACTCTCCGCAGAAAACAGTTGTATTAGATCACGTTGAAGAAAGAAAAAGCCTCCTTAATTGAGTTAGTCCCAATCATGACATCATCGGCATTCAAATTATTTTCAGTCACAGCTGCATCTGGTGGAAAGTTGTCTCTTTCATCAAAGCAAGTTGAGGTAACGTTCTTGTAGCAAGGTATGGTGCTGAATCTGTAACATATGTTAATGTATTTAATTAAACTATTTTAAGTTGTTGCATAGTACCTAATATGTTACTAAATTAATTACTTGAAAAATTAAATGAAACACTAGATGAATGTTGTTTGAATGTAGAAACATTTAATAGTAATTGTTAAAGTATAACAGCTGATGATATTTATATTTACATGAATAATATTATTAAGTACCGGTACCAAAAAGTATAAATTAAAACACATCAATTTTCCTCTCTGAATCACTTGGTTGGAGTAACCTCACACTTCAACAACTGGTCAACATGTCTTCTCCAAACACACCCATCATCCATTTTAATGTTGTAAATCAAGGCACTCTCTCTTTGTAAAATGGTAAAAAATGTCCATTTACATATTAAATTTGTGTAGGATCGAGCTTGTACTCTATCCCCCTCTTTAAAACTTCTTCGCACTGTAGGTTTGTGCCCCATAATTAATATATCTAGATTGTGTTGGGGAAACATTAGGCTTAAGTGTGTCCTTATTTTACTTCCATACACTAAGTCATTCGAACTTGAACTTTTGTAACAGTTTGAACAATTGTAAGAATGTAAGAATGTTACATACCGCTCAACCTGACCATTGGATGAAGTGTGATATGGCGCTGTGGTTTTGTGTATTATATCATTTACAGACAAAAAGTCTCGAAATACACTTGATGTAAATTAACCTCCATTATCAGAAACTAGAAACATAGGAAGACCAAATGTAGCAAACATCTTTCTTAGCCCTTTCACACACCACTCTGTAGACGTTACTTTGGTAGAAACTATTTCGACCCATTTTGTAAATGCGTCCATTACAATGAAATACCACTGCCCTTGAATTAGTCCCGAAAAGTATATGTATCCTTTCCCATGGTCCTTGAGGAGCTAGCCATAGATGGGTTTGTTCCTTTGGTGGTAAATTTTGTTTGAATCGACATTGTCTACAGATATTCACTATCTGGTCGATATCTCTGTCAATATACTTCAATGTCCAAAAACTCCACGCTAGGTGTTCATTTTATTCATACCTAAATGTCTGATATGTAGTTCTTTAAGCCAAATGTTCTGAAGAGCTTCTGGGATCAGTATCCTGCTTCCTTAAAAAATACAATCATCTTGGAGTGTCAAGCCATTGTCATGAAAACCATATGTTCCAGAGATGTTCCTTTTTCCAGGGCATGTACAACAATTGTAAGTATTTGTCTTGAAAAGTTCAAAATAAATAAAGTAAGTAAACTGAGTCGAGTTGATTTAGTTCAAAGTGGCCACTACTATCGATAGATTTAAGAGAAGTGTGTTCTGTAGGGAAACGAGATAAGAAGTCAACATTAGCATTGTCAGAGGTTTTCCTTTTTTCAATTTCATAGTTGAATCCAGAAAAAAATATGCATAGTTAAATAATCTGGTGGCTGATATGATGGTAATGTTTTTATGGGACTAAATATAGATCCCAAAGGTTTATGGTCTGTAATCAAGGTAAATTTACGTCCATAACAATAGGGAAAACATTTGTTTAAACCCCAGTAAATACCAGTCGTCTCCTTATCTATTTGGCTGTAGTTATGTTCTATTTTTGTCAAACTATGGTAAGTGAAACTTATTGGCCTTTCACTGCCATCTCTGTAACAGCCACAAGACCCACCGGAGATGCAACAGTTGCAAGTATCAGGGGAAAACCTGGGTTTTAGTGAACAAGAACCCTATCACTTGCTATTTCCAATTTCACCTTTTTGATAATTTCCTCACATTCAGAAGTACATTCGTATGAAATGTTATTTTGAAGCAGTCGATTAAGAGGATGTAGGATTGTCGCTAAATCTTTAATGCACTTGTTTTAGTGATTCGCTAGACAAAGAAATGTCCTAGGTTCGTTGATATTTTCGGGTCGTTTACTGTTTATAATGTATAAAACCCTGTCATTTATTTTACAAAAACCCGTTTCATTAATGATATATCTCAGTTACTTAAAACTGTTTTGGGAAAATTTGCACTTGTCTTTTTCAGTTTTAGGTCGTTATCTCTTACGAATTGCAGGACAGTGCGTAGTCTTGATCAGTTCATCAGAAGATTTGCCTTGTTTGATGATATCGTCAAAAAAACATTGTACCCAAGAGATTCCTTGCAAGGTCTTGTCTATGAATTGTTGCCCAAAGTGATGGTGCAACCTTCACACCAAACATTAAGCTCTACACTTTGTACAATCCTTGATGTGTGCTTAGTGTTTGCATTCGTGCACCTTCTTCATTCATTTTCATAAGGAGGTAAGCGTTGCTAGTATCAAGAGTACAAAAAAGTTTCCTTCCATTCATTTGAGAGTAGATTTCTTCAATTCTAGGTATCAGATAGTTATTATCTTTGATTACTTTGTTTACTGTCACCTTATAGTCAGCACAAATCCTAATCTGCCCATTTGGCTTCACTACTGATACAATCGGAGTTCCCCAGTCAGAACTGTCTACTTTTGTTATTATGTTACATTCTTCAAGTCTAAAGAGTTCGTTTTCTACTTTGGTTCTCAGAGAAAACGGAATCTGCCTTGTTTTCACAAACATTGTTTTAGTGTCCTATGAGTCTAAACTGTTCCAAATACCAGGTATTTCACCATTTTTACCATTGAAGACATCACTAAATTCTCATAACATGTTATTTAGATTTGAATGCTGTGCTACTTTTAAACTTTTTACTTAACTCCAATCTAAGTTGACTTCCCTAAGCCAGTCTCTTCCAAATATTGCATCCACCTTTTTATCAATAAGATATAGTTTCCCAACAAATTTCTGTATTTTGTATGGCGTTCAACAAAGGTTACACTCATTGGTTTAATAGTTTCTCCAGTATATTTTTTTAGTTAAACATTCGTTGAGAACATATTTTTATGTATAGCAATATTTTTCAATAGCAATATGTATAGAAATAGTCAATTCAATATATGACTTTGTACTTAGGACTGCCCCGGTGTCTAAGTCATGGCATCATTGAGGGAAAATCACTGATTTTCCCTCAATGATGCCATCAACAATAAACTTGTCAGTTCGTTTGTCGCTAAGAACATTTATCTTGTATTCATTTGTCTTATATACACATTTATATATTCTTATCTGATACATGTTCAATTTCATTTTGAAACACAATTTGACTAATTTTAGATTTGTTTTGTAAGCATACACTTGCAATATGGTCCAATTTATTACATTTCCGACACATGGTACTTATAAACCGACATTGATGAGCACGGTGAGATGCAGAGGCACATCTGTAACATTTCCATCTTAATTTATCAAGTGCTGAACCTGTAGAACGTCTGTTATAAATACTTGTTCAGTAAATTTTTTCTTTGTTATATCGTTGTTTTTTAAATGAATGTGATCGATCTTATTCAGTTTTATTGGTTTTAAGTCCAAATTCATACTTTCCTTTTTAGCTAATTCCATAGCCAAAGCTGTGTTTACTATGTCTTGGTAGGTGTGTGCCTGTCGGTCTTGTAGCAGTTTTGTCCGAATGTCAATGTTATTTAACCCACGTATAAGTTTCAATTTTAAAATCATGTCTGTTACTGATTTGCCACAGCAACAGTTGAAATTACAGTTAGTTGTCATTTTCCTGAGGGCTACTGAAAAATCACTAACTGTTTCATATTCTTTCTGTGTCCGAGATATAAATTTATGTTGCAATGACAAATGGCTAGGTTGAGGATCTACAAAATCCTTTAGTAATTGCACAATTAGCCATACGATTTTGTAATTGGTGATTCTGGAATACAAATGTCGTAAAGTTGTTGGTGTAACTGTGGGGTAAGGGCATTTATTAACGAGTAAGCCTTAGTCGTATTATGATTTTTTATGTGTAAAAATATTTCCAGCCTTGCAATAAAATTTGTGATAGTTTAATCTGGATGATAAGGTGTGACATTGATAGGTTGGATGATTGGTCCTCTTAATACCGACATGGCGTCCGCTTAGTGGTTGCTATCGGCATGGACACTACTAGAGAAGTCTGGGGTGTCCATGTTGGGTGGTAATCATTGTACGGATGTTGTGTGGGGTGAGATAACTGAGTATCAGGCTTGTTAATTAGCTGAAAAATCAGACCAGCACTACGTGTTTCGGATTGCACGTAAAGGTGTAGGTTCCTTAGTTGCCATGGCTGTTGGGCTATTAATAAATTGCCCTTTCTGAGGAACGGTTGAACTCAGTTAGTTAGTAACCAGACTACACTCATCCACACTCATCCTACACTCATATATAATCATTCATATTCGCTTTAAAATACCAACAAAGTTGTGTCGGCGTCTCAAATGTAAGAATGTAAGAATACTACTTAGTAATTACTTATGATTGAGCAGATGGATTCAAAGAAGAAGTTGGTAGGGCATGTGAATATGTATTCTGTAGATTCTGAGCAATTTCCTGCAATTTTGGCCTAAGTTGTAAATATTCTTCCTCTACATTACATCTATATTCTAGTTCATTTTCCAAATCATTTTCATCAGCCAGGGAATCAATAGAATCCTCAATATGTTTATAATGTTTCCAATAATCTGTAACATAATTCAGTTTGAGATTAAGTTCAATTAATGTAGGGTTACCTTCTGTATATCTTCTAGCTTTCGTGAATTGTCCTTTAATAATAGTTCGTGCTTTATTCAGTTTTTGTAAATTCTCTTCTTCAGTCACATTTCTTTCTTTTCCTCGTCACCACTTATATGTTACTAAATTAAATACTTGAACAATTAAATAAAACATTAAATGAGTGTTGTTTCAAAGTAGAACCATTTAATAGTAATTGTTAAAACATAACAGCTGATGGTATTTGTATTTACATGAATAATATTATTAAGTAATAAAGAGTATAAATTAAAACACATATGTACTTTCCCTCCAGATTTCTTTGCGATGGATTGATAAGAATTTACTTTTACGTTTTCTCCAAATCTTCTGTGAATACAAAAGATTACAATCTAAACATAAAAATAGTGAGAAAATGTAAATTTGAAGGACCAAATGATTGTAATTAATTTTATTTAGCACATGCGTATAAAACCACTCGCAACTTTTTTAGCGGCATTTACGCAAGGATGTTGCAGTTTCTATCACATTCATAGATTGAAAGAAACTCTTGCACTATGGTGAAGTATTCAACACATTCATAGATTGAAAGAAACTCTTGCACTATGGTGAAGTATTCAACATATTCATATTTATGAGTTTTAATTCATATTTCATATTTATAATTTTAATTAAAATAATAGTACATAAAAGAAATACAGAATAATTTTAAAACATTGGATCATCAGTCATAAAAATTATGTATTTTAGTATATAAAGTAAGTGTTTAAATAAGTTTACCATGTTAGAACGGTGCCTGAGTATATTTATTCTGAGATTATGAACAATTTTCCTTATCTTTTACTGTTTTTAACGTTATTTGTTATATTAGCCATAGTAAAAATTCGATAGTGTTAGATTAAACAACTTAAAACTGTTTACGCTTTATTGATTTGATCATTTATGAATCAATATAGGGTCTACTGAATCAAGTACCTTCAGTCAAACTAAGTTGTATTTAAAATTTACTAAGAATTCATCAGCATTAATACTATCTAATCATCAGTTTTAATAGGATTTATTTCAATACATATATAAATTAAATAACCAAATAAAATAATTTCAAATACTAGATCACCCTTCTAACGTGTTTATATAGTTGAGACATCTTCTATCTAAATCACTTACCAATTTTACTTACACTTACACTAACACTAACACTTACACTGACACTTACACTTACACTTACACTTACACTTACACTTACACTGACACTAACACTTACACTGACACGAACACTAACACTTACACTTCAAAGTCAAAAGTCAAAAATTCTTTATTTACAATTTCATTAAGAAATGTAATGGTGTCAAAATTACATAGTAGGTATTTTTCTTGGTCTTGCTTTACATTGCTTATGAGTTATTCGTTGTAGTGAAGAATTCTTCCAGTGTGTAAAGTGGTCGTTCCATCAGCCAGTCATGCAGTTGTTTCTTAAGTTTCGTAGAGCTGAGGTTCTTCATGGATTCAGGTAGTGCATTATTATAGTTTGCGTCCCATATATGATGGCTTCTTGCTGTATTGTGTGGAGTGGTGAATTGGAAGGATGTAATCTATGGCTCGTCTTGTATTATAACGGTGAATATTTTCTCCTCGGTTGTAATCCTGTTGGTATGTGTAGATAATCACAATGTGTATGTATAGACAGATCACTGTTAGGATTCCTTAAGTTTTGAAAGATTATCTGCAGCTCTCTGTTGGTGTGAGACGTGCAAGTGTTCTGATAGCTTTCTTTTGCAGGATTAAAATTCTGTCCAAGTTTTGCTTGGTTGTACCGCCCCATACTGACAATACCTTTCCAAAAAGGAGATTCCACAATTCATTGAAACCTGTTTTTCCTTTTTCCTAACCCCTCCCAAACCCACAATCTTTTCCTTCCTTAAAACCACAAAAATTCCTGACCCTATCTTCCTTTTTTCCCCTTAAATTTAAAAAAAATTTTTTTTCCGGGTTTTATTTAAAATTAAATTGGTAAAAACCCCCGGGGTTTTTTTTTTGGTTTCACTTTCAACCCGGGTTCGGTTTAGGGAAAATTTTTTCCGTGGTAAAGTTGATGCGGGGTTTTTTGTTTTTTGTGGGATTTTTGGCCAAAGGAGTCATTTTTGGGGCCCCCAATATGAGGTTTTTTTTTGGAGGGGGAAGGAAGGAAAAATGCTAAGGTCTTTGGTGTTTGTATTTAGGGTTTGGTTTTAAAAAATGGTAATTTTTTCTTTCTTGGGTACCCCTTTTGGAATGGGAAACCCTTTTGTGAAATGGGCGAAAGAAAAAAGCCCCAGGGAAATGGTTTTGGCATTTCCTTTAAAGGGGAATGTTCGTACTTATTTTTGAAGGATTTTTTCCCAATTTTTTGTTTTGGGAAACCCCCTACAAACCGTTTGGGGGCCCTTCAGTATTTTTTTGGCAAATCGGAAACCCCCCTGTTTCCTCTAATGCCCAAGGTGTCCAGCTTAATCAAAATTTGGTCATGTACGAGGCAGTCAAATGCCTTGCTGTAGTCAACAAAGACGGCAGCTACGAATTTGTTGTCTTCTAGTTTATCTGTGATTAACTCAACTAGACTTACAAGTGCACTAACTGTGGACCTTCCTTTCAGGAAGCCATGCTGGTGTTTTGATAATAGGTCATGTTTTTAAAGATGTTCAATCATTCTTCTTATTGAAATTTTTTCTATTATTTTCGAGAGTGAGGATACAAGAGAAATTGATTGGTAATTTTCAATTTTTTTATTACTTCCTTTCTTATGTTTGGGATAAATATTGGATAGTTTTAGTAATGAGGGAAAGTGTCCATGTTCAAATGACTTGTTTATCACCGCTGTTAGAGGGGCAGCTAGTTGCTTAGCACAAAACTTGATAGCTTTGGATGGGACCTCATCTAAACCACATGATAGTTTGGATTTGAGAGAGTTTATGACATCTATGACTTCTTTTTCAGTGGTTGGGGAAAATTGTAAAGTTACTGAGAACTGTTCGATGGAGCTATTTGGAATAGGGGGTGCAGCACAGTGTAGGCCTGTCCTGTTTGTGTTTAGTGTTTCTTCTGCTGTTTCTGCAAAAAGAATTTTCATATGCTCAGCTATAAGAGAGGGGTTGTTTTTTATTTTATTATTTATTTCCAGTTTTAAGGGAGTATCACATGTGCGTTTAGATTGTTTCTCTGAATTTATTATGGACCATATTGCTTTTGATTTATTGTATGATTTTTTTTATGTGTACTGCTGCTGCTATGCGTTTTAGATTTCTTAGTTTAAGATCATAGTTTTTTTTTTTTTTTTTTTTTTTGCTGTTCATTACTTATTTATCAGCAGCATTGCCAGTCATTACAAATCTCTGAAAAGCATTGAGATATTCCATTTTTAAGAGTTTTGCCTCTTCATTGCATTTGACATTGTGCTTAGGGCTTTTTTTCAATCTCGATTTTTTATTGGGATAAGTGTAATCAAGATTCAACCTTACAATTTGATAGAAAGTACATTCCTACATAAAGTCACTGTACATTCCTTTAGCATAAGGCATGTTGTAAACAGTTTTCCAGTCTTCTTTTGTTAATTCATTTCTTAAGCTTTCTAGATTTGAGCTTACACTAACACTTCCACTAACATTTACACTGACACTAACAATTACACTGACACTAACACATACACTTACACTGACACTAACACTAGCACTAACACTAACACTTACACTGACACTAACACTTACACTTATACTGACACTGCACTAGCACTAACACTAGCACTAACACTAACACTAACACTTACACTTACACTGACACTAACACTTACACTGACACTAACACTAACACTAACACTTACACTAACACTAACACTAACACTTACACTTACACTAACACTTACACTGACACTAACACTTACACTAACACTAACACTTACACTTACACTAACACTGACACTAACACTTACACTAACACTAACACTGACACTATCACCACATTCGATAACTTTATAAAAATGTAATATAGGCCATGTATAAACATTTCGTTGTAGCTTGATGTGTGTTAAAATAATGTCATAATGTAATAAGTACAATCCAAGAAGGATATGCAATCACAAATTGACAGTAAAATCTGACCTGTGAAATAATTAATAAAATTCACTGGAAATGAAATTTAATTTTGTTTCCAGCTCAACTCAAATAAAAACATACTTTTGTTAATCATAATTTTGTCAATTCTCACAATTCAAATATCTTTTGTTTGGGCATTTGTATGTCAGTGTTAAATTATGACACTAATGGTATGATGTAATTTTCACTATACATTTGATACCATACCTCATTAACTTACTGCACAAAAAGTGAGTATCAAGTTTACAAGCTAAAACGAGAAACAAACACTACCTAATTGATTTTGAAACTGTAATGAATAAAGTTTATCACGCGACATTTGAGCCTGTGTTAAATTGCTATCTGCTGTACAGTGGAACTAGTTACTACATGGACTAAACTATTTCTTTACTGAATATTTTTTTTTATAAAAGTAAATTATTTACGTCCCAGATTCAAAATATGCAATTTATTTACATCTATAAAATAAACGTAAGCTTTTAATATTCAATGACTTACAATATGAGTATATTTATTTTACAATATTAATTTATACTTG
Source organism: Stictocephala bisonia (assembly GCA_035578905.1). Lineage (NCBI taxonomy): Eukaryota > Metazoa > Arthropoda > Insecta > Hemiptera > Membracidae > Stictocephala > Stictocephala bisonia. The sequence goes on along the minus strand of JAQJVL010000398.1, from coordinate 316,212 downwards.
TACATTATTTTCGTTGTTTGTTATTGTTACTCGGAGAAGTCAAATATCAATACTACTGACATAGCCTATTTAATTTAAGCATGTTTTAAAAATTTCTGTACAGTTATATATATATATTTAAATATAGCAAATATTTTAAAAAAAATTAAATGACCCATTCAAAATATCACGTTTAACATGTACGAAACGAGATGTCCTAAATTTGAAATGACACGATTTGTATATTCGATTAAATGAGATTGAGTTTGAAATAGATTACAATTGAAACAAATATAACAAAGACTCTTGAAAATAGGATTGTATAAAGTAAAACCACCTGTAGATTAAGTATTTGTTTGTAGAATATATAAAATCAATATTAGATTTAAATTACATTTCATATATTTTTTCATAAGAGCTACATAACTTTATTTTAAGGAGTGGCCGATAAAAACTAATAATAATAGATCCAAAATTGTCAATTGATATCAGATGACTGTAGAATATACCCATTAAACTGTAGATCACATTTTAGCATTGAACGCATAACTTAGTTTCATTTAATCTACGGCAATTAAAATGGGGAGGCAGGGACTTTCACAGAGGGAGCTGTTCATATTTGTAATTACTGTATATATGCGAGAACACTAATTACATGGTTATAAAGTTGTAAAGTTTGTTGAACGTTGAAATAACATTCTAACCGGGCCATAGTTAATAACAAATTATATACTTTCAGAGTTAAATATTTAAATAATTAATAATATTCTATACATATTTATGTGTATTTAATTTGAACCGTGAAAATATATTTAAAAAATATGTTTATTTAAAAATGAAAAATAAAACGTGAATAACGTGTTATGAGCAGAAATTGTAGCTATAAATACTATAATGTATTGAGGCGTTAAAAATACAATATATTGTAGCTATAAATACTATAATGTATTGAGGCGTTAAAAATACAATATATTGTAGCTATAAATACTATAATGTATTGAGGCGTTAAAAATACAATATATTAAAACAAAAATAAATAAAAATTAACTATAAAAATCGTAGACACTAAAATTTGAGGGTGTACTATGTTATTGTAAAGAGAAATTTAATCTTACCACTTAACATAAAAATCCTCTTCACTGCAGCCTAAATCCACTCAAATTATTCACTGGATAGGCTAAGTAACATATTATAGAATATTACACTTATTTTTGGTATTAACAAAGTTATATTGGAATCAAACTTCACACAAACAATTCAAAATAATCATTGTGGGAATTTACAGGTCTCCCAGTGGAAATGAAGAAATTTTCTTCTCCAAATTTGAATCATTGTTGACTAAACTAACGTCCCATAAACACAAATATGTTATAATGGGCGACTTTAATATAGATGCACTGAACAACAATAATTCAAACGCAAAAAGACTAGTCGATATACTAAGATCATTTGGCCTTGAGTTGTTAATCGATACACCGACGCGAGTGTCTGCAACAACTCAAACAGCAATCGACAATGTCATATCAAATATTTCGAGTGTCGCGGCATGCATGGTCAATACTGCCATTTCGGACCACTATGGCCAAGAGGCTGTAATTAGTGGAAATAAAATAAAAAGGGAGCCCAAAATTAGCAAAACAATGAGAGACATAAGGCCAAGTAACATTGCTCTCCTCAACACCTCCCTTTCAAAAGAAAAGTGGCGATGCATTGATTCATCGCAGACAGTCGAGCAAAATTTTAAATATTTTACAGACTGTTTAAATTTTTACCTAAATACATGCTGTCCTAAAAAAACAATTAAAACATTTCCTAAGAAGGCGAACAATAAATGGATCACTAGAGGCATCTTGGTTTCAAGAGAAAAGCTCAAGTTTTACTCTGAAATCTACAAAACTACCTCAAACGAAAATTTTAAATTGTTTTTCCAAAAATACAAAAAAAATTACAGAAAGGTGATCCAGGCAGCTAAAGCTTATGACGTCTCCAAAGCAATAGAATCATCAAAAAATCTTTCAAAAACTGTTTGGAGTGTCATAAACAATAATAAAAAAGAATTGAAACAAATTAAAGTTAAAATTGGGGAAAGGCTTGTGGAGGATGACGTGAGGGTAGCAAACGAGTTTAACAGATACTTTGCCTCTGTTGCTTGTGAGTCGTGATCCCGCCCATCATCTTCACAAGACCCCCATACATGTATGAGGAGCCCAGTTTCGTCAATGGCACTGACTCTCGCAGTAGAGGAAGAGCTCGAAAAAATTATTCAGCAGCTCCCAGCGAAAAAATCCAACGATATTAATCTTATGTCCATGTGGCTCATTAAACAATGTTCAAACCATATCATTAAATCATTAACACAATTAATAAACCTGTCTTTCGAAAATGGAGTTTTCCCTCGCTCCTTAAAACAGCAAAAGTCACACCAATTTTTAAGAAAGAAGATCCCTACTCTACAAATAATTATAGGCCTGTCTCGATTTTGCCAGTTATAAGCAAAATATTCGAAAAACTGTTTTTAATCAGATTGACGCAATTCTTAAACAGACACAACCTACTTCCTGACAGCCAATTCGGCTTCAGGAAAAACAAATCGACTGTAGACGCAGTGGTGAGTCTTGTCGAAAAGGTTGTAGAGGGGTTGGAAGGTCAAAACAGCGCACTTAGTGTGTTTCTTGACTTGTCCAAAGCTTTTGACTGTGTTAACCACGCTAAGCTGCTCGACAAACTGGAATCTTATGGCGTCAGAGGCGTACCACTCGAGTGGCTTCGCTCATTTCTAAGCGAACGGTACCAAGTAGTCCAAATTGCAGACAAACTCTCTGAACCGATTGAAATGAGATATGGAGTCCCACAGGGTTCAGTACTCAGTCCAATCTTGTTCTTGATCTATGTCAACGACATAGGACCATCACTATTGCATGGTAAATCCATCCAGTATGCTGATGACACAACCCTTTTTTTCATTAATGAATCAAAATCGATCTTGGAACAGCAAACCTTTGTTGATTTAAATAGCTGCGTTCAATATTTCAATTGCCTCAATCTCGAAGTGAACCCCGAAAAGTGCAATTTCTTGTCTTTCGCATTGCGACCACAAGAGGACATTGAGAGACCAATCGTTTGGTTGGGAGACACCATGCTAGAGGATGCGTTGAGTTAAAAATTCCTGGGAATACACCTGGATCGAGGGTTGACCTGGAGCCGTCACATTGACCAAGTTTGTACCAAATTGGCCTCAGGAATTTATGTTTTGAAAGCCCTAGCCAAATATTGCCCAACTCATATCCTGATAACGGCGTATTATGGTTTGATTTACCCCCATCTTACCTACGGTTTGGTTCTATGGGGAACTTCCGCAAACAATCATTTCAGTAGGGTGTTCAAATTGCAAAAACGAGCTATTCGTATTATAGCGCAATTAAGGTTCAGAGAATCCTGCAAAGATTCATTCAAACAACTGCAACTGTTGACCCTGCCCTGCCTCTATATACTGGAAACAACCTTATTTTATGTCTCTAAGGGAAACATGATAAGGGGACGAGACATACATACGTACAATACGAGGGGCAGGGACAACTACCGAACTGGGAGACACAGGACGGTAGTTCACGAACGCTTGCCCTTATATGCGGGTGTCTGATTTGTTAACAAGTTGCCAGATTCAATTAGAAATGCCCCAAAGCCCAAGGTGTTAAAAACTCGTCTCAAACGCTGTTTAGCGTCACAGGCGTTCTATACCTGTGATGAGTTTATGGCATATGACTGGGAGACCACAAAATTAAAGACTTACAACCGATGCTGGGGGGGGGGGGGGAATTGGCATGAGTAAATGGAGGATACAATGTATGTATGACTGAGGTGTTACTGTGGTGTATATGGTAAAAATCATAGTTAGTATAGTCTTGACAATTGCTATGCATTTATTGTAATGTTCCTGGCAATAAAATATGTGATTTGATTTGATATTAAAATGCACGAAAAAGAGCTATTTACATAAATTGCAGCATTCAACGGCTCAGAGCAGCAGAATATCTCTTCCCTTCCTTTTATTTTACACCATAATATATTCGTAACTTTTTTACGAGCTTTGCCACCAACAAGGCTTCATTATACTGATTTAAGCTTAAACCTTTCCAACTTTCGCTGGTACTGTGAATAAATAATGCTAATTTTATAGGCTAAATTATCTGCAATTTACAATTGACAAATAAATGAATTGAAATCTCTTGGATAGTTTTCAATGAAAACTTGTCCTTTTTAAAGTTGTATTACTTAAAAATTTACTAAAAGCCTGTCGACAGAGAAGTGCCAGCCGCTTACGTTGAGTAGGCCCTAAGGAGTATTATCCATTCCTCACTAGTTGATGAAGAATGGAGCCTTTCTTCTCAATTACTATGAAGCCAGTTACAGAAATGATTGTACTCAAGGTAATAATTATTTATATCAAACCTTAACTAATCGTAGCGTATTACTAATATATCAAACTTGGTATATTTATCGTGATGTGTATTAAAATACAGTGGTAATATATGTTTGAATTAATATCTTTATGCTTAGTAAGCATATTATAGATGATCATATGTCATACATACACAAGAATATGATGTATCAATAATACGTCCTCATTCTTCTGAAAAAATAAATCCTGTTCCTACATTGTAATATATTTTTAAATATATTAAATTCTTAGCAAGTAAAATAATTTGCAGTTAAAAAATAATAAACAATGAGTAATAGTTGTTAAAGTTGTTCTGTGTCCATAATAAGTAAAACGAATGACTGGTGAACTTACGTAGCGAATGACTGGTGAACTTACGTAGCGAATGACTGGTGAACTTACGTAACGAATGACTGGTGAACTTACGTAACGAATGACTGGTGAACTTACGTAGCGAATGACTGGTGAACTTACGTAACGAATGACTGGTGAACTTACGTAGCGAATGACTGGTGACTTACGTAGCGAATGACTGGGTGAACTTACGTAACGAATGACTGGTGAACTTACGTAGCGAATGACTGGTGAACTTACGTAACGAATGACTGGTGAACTTACGTAGCGAATGACTGGTGAACTTACGTAATGAATGACTGGTGAACTTACGTAGCGAATGACTGGTGAACTTACGTAACAAATGACTGGTGAACTTACGTAGCGAATGACTGGTGAACTTACGTAACGAATGACTGGTGAACTTACGTAGCGAATGACTGGTGAACTTACGTAGCGAATGACTGGTGAACTTACGTAGCGAATGACTGGTGAACTTACGTAACGAATGACTGGTGATCTTACGTAGCGAATGACTGGTGAACTTACGTAACGAATGACTGGTGAACTTACGTAACGAATGACTGGTGAACTTACGTAGTGAATGACTGGTGAACTTACGTAACGAATGGACTGGTGAACTTACGTAGCGAATGACTGGTGAACTTACGTAACGAATGACTGGTGAACTTACGTAGCGAATGAACTGGTGAACTTACGTAACGAATGACTGGTGAACTTACGTAGCGAATGACTGGTGAACTTACGTAACGAATGACTGGTGAACTTACGTAACGAATGACTGGTGAACTTACGTAACGAATGACTGGTGAACTTACGTAGCGAATGACTGGTGAACTTACGTAACGAATGACTGGTGAACTTACGTAACGAATGACTGGTGAACTTACGTAGCGAATGACTGGTGAACTTACGTAACGAATGACTGGTGAACGTACGTAGCGAATGACTGGTGAACTTACGTAGGCGAATGACTGGTGAACTTACGTAACGAATGACTGGTGAACTTACGTAGCGAATGACTGGTGAACTTACGTAACGAATGACTGGTGAACTTACGTAGCGAATGACTGGTGAACTTACGTAACGAATGACTGGTGAACTTACGTGACGAATGACTGGTGAACTTACGTAGCGAATGACTGGTGAACTTACGTAACGAATGACTGGTGAACTTACGTAACGAATGACTGGTGAACTTACGTAACGAATGATGCCATACTTAATAATTTGACTACTAAATGAAGTATTGTAGTTGTGTTTTGTCATTTCACTGTTGCTATTTAATCTTGAAAAAAAAAAAAAAAAACTAAATTAATTCGGTAGGATAGCTTTTATAATACATCGTCATTTGCGTTAATGTAAAGGAAGGTCGACCCCAGGCTTGTATCCCAGACTAACATAATAAAGTTCAGCTCTTCCTGATGACAAAGGATTTGCATGAAAATTGCTTGGTTTAAACTCACTCGTAATGACTCGCTCAGTTTTACAAGCGTAGGCCACAATTTGTTAAGAGTGGGGGTTAAAAAACGATAAAAAGATGTTAAAAGAGTAAAAAAATATTGTTTAAAATATACATACTGTCGATAAGCTGTGAAAAGCATAACGTTCAAGTACTCTTCTTCTGCATGACATTTGATCGAATCATTAATTATAAGCAAATATGTTAATTTAGAATTCTGGTATGTTGCCAAACACTGTTTAGTACACCCTATAAACCATAATTCCGAAGCTACTTATTTAGTAAGAAAAAAGATGTAAATAACTGTTATTTATGGTCCAATTTTTGGTTGGTTGCATATTTACTCTAAAGAGTGCTTTTACAGATTTATTCAAGATCACTGACAAAACTTCTGCATACAATAAATGCATAGCAAAGCAAACGAGGTACATCTTCATGAGAACTACGTAATAAATTACAAAATGTATTGTTATCTTGTTTTTGGATAGTCGATAAATAGTAGGTGTTTAAGTAATATTAATAAATAAAATTATTCATATTTATTTACGTTTTTAAGCAATTATTTTATATTTTTTATGTAATTCCTATTATTTATTATATTTATTGATTTTGAATTACATCTTGTGTCATGTGTTATTTATTATTTTTATTAATACTGGATTGCTATTACTTGCTGCTAAATTGTTTGAATATTGTTCTGTGATGGCAAGAACTTTTTATTTATTTTGCTTCATATCTTTTGTTGTGGTAATTCCTAAAGCTGTTTTGTAATTTTGTTTCATCCTATTTAGTAGTATTTCGGTTATTTTAATCAATTAATTAATAGTAATATCGCAAGACTTGAACCCTCTGATCAATTTGAGTTTACTTATTCGTTGGAGGGTTAGTGCATGTATGGAAAAACATTAATGCTGTGACCTAAACATTCATATTTGACATAGGTTTATAAATAATATACTATCCGAACGGTACCGATTCATCACTGTTCCAGCCTTGCCAAGGTACGGTTGTCTCCCCTGTTGACTGTATCATGGGTGGTGGCTGTTACAAGTAGTACTTTCATACTGCAATAACTGAGTTACGTGACTGTCTGTTGCTTACTGTTAAATAGAGTAGGTTTCCGTCTAGGATGTTAAATGAAATACGCCATTTATTATGAGAAGGTCCGTGATCTGCAGATTTAATTTCTAGAAACACTATCTGTCCTCCCTGGCATTAGCTCAAGTATTGTTCCTCTGACAGAAATAAGGCTCTCATTTGTCAATGTATCGGGCATTTTTTTTAATGAAACAATTTGTTTTTGATAGTTAATGGCAATCGTTTGAAAGGTTGAGGTGCTATTATTATTGGGTTGTAAGAATTGAAAATGATTCAGAAGACCTTACCTGGAATATTTTCCACGCGCGCGCGCGCGCACGCGTGTGTGTGTGTGTGTGTGCGGGCGCGTGTGTTGAGGTTTATGATTCAAGCAGAACAAATATTGTAAGAATCTTTCCTACTCCTAAATTTCTCCCTTTCTTCATCTACATGTCCTCAAATCATACATCGACACATTGATAAGCATGGTTGGCATCATGTCCCGATGTTAGGAGATGTAATATTCTTGGTTACACATTCCTATTTCACAGCTGATTGTCACTTTTACTCTGGTGCTAGTTATGACAAAAAGGGCGTTTAAATCCATAGCAAATCCATTAAAAATATTAGAAATTATGTTAATTTAAATCAAGTTGACAATAGAACATGATTTAAAAAAAGTTTATTTCTAACTATGACCAGATTGAGTTGGTTTATGGAACACAATATATATTGGACAAGAGATATAACTGTAATTCAACCTGTGGAGATTAACTTAGGTAGTGTTGGCTTAAATGGCTTCATGCAAGGTTATTTTAATTTTCCATATTCTTGGATTTATGCAAAAAACATGTCTTAATGTGTCCTCCCCTATAAATGTATAAGTTGAGGTTCTTAGTTCATTATTGTCGGGGAAACGAAAGGCAACATACCACTAAAAAGAAGATGTACACTTCCACCATTCTCATACCCAAATAGCTCTCATCAGAACTCATTGATCTCCTAAAACAAAAGAGAGCAGTTGAGATGTTCCATGGATGGTAGTTTTCATTTATTTTTAATACGTTTGTTATTACATTAATTCCAATAAAGGACCATAATATCCTTGAACTTGCAACCTCTTATTTATTTATTTAAATCAACGTCCTATTTTTTTCATTGTGATGGTTTTATGGTTACTTAATTAACCTCAACTAATTTGACATCGATTCTTGTCATGACTGGTCCAGCGGTAGGAAATTATTCGTCTGGATTTTCACAAGGCATTACGAATGTTGCCGCATAACTTTTTCTTAAAGAAAGTTGCTGCATTGGGACTGCCTTTTGGCCTCATATCTTTGGCGAAATCCTATTTCTATAAATAAAAGTTCAGGACCAATAACGGTATCGGTTTTGCGTCAAAATGAAAAGTTCACATTTTGACGACGTTAACGTTGCAAGCCTGGGCTGTGTAGTAGGCTGCTGCTATCAGTATGCACCTAAACTCCGTGGTAGTTTCATTTTGACATCGTTCCTAACGTTGCAAGCCTGGGCTGTGTAGTAGGCTGCTGCTATCAATATGCACCTGAACTCCATGGTAGTTTCATTTTGACGACGTTATCGTTCCTAACGTTGCAAGCCTGGGCTGTGTAGTAGACTGCTGCTATCAATATGCACCTGAACTCCGTGGTAGTTTCATTTTGACGACGTTATCGTTCCTAACGTTGCAAGCCTGGGCTGTGTAGTAGGCTGCTGCTATCAATATGCACCTGAACTACGTGGTAGTTTCATTTTGACGACGTTATCGTTCCTAACGTTGCAAGCCTGGGCTGTGTAGTAGGCTGCTGCTATCAATATGCACCTGAACTCCGTGGTAGTTTCATTTTGACGACGTTATCGTTCCTAACGTTGCTAGCCTTTTTTTTTTTTTTGCTCTATGGATAATGCTTTGAACTGTAACGTATATCGACAGCTACGCTAACAATTTGTCTTTTATACTGTGTTTTATTTTAGTAGTTCTATTTCGAGTGTTGTTTATCTATCCTTGGATCAACGTAAGTGTTACTAATTATTAATTTTACCTATATCAATTTCCATTTTGATACATTACTAAAAGCCACGTCTCCCTATCTTGCCCAACTGTAGCAGACGACTTCAGATTGTTAGTTTGCATGTTTTTCAAATTAATCAAAGAAGTACAAAATTGAAAACTTATACTTGTAGCTTGGCTTGGTTTGTTTGCATGTAGCCTGTTTGTGCTGTTTCTGAAGTAGTGGTAGAAACGACCGTTTGTAGCTTGTTTTATATAATCCACCTGTCATTTGAATGCATGTTCTTCAGTCAATTAATTTTTCTCAGCCATCCGCATGCAACTGATTTCCCCCACTCATGTGCTGTTATACTTCTTTCTCCAATTTACTCATTCTTTTCTTATTCGTTTTACACTGTGGCAATTGCATAGGTATTGTGGTGGATCGAGTAGCTACTAATGCTTGTGCAAATTGCTATTATCTCTTGTCAACAATTGAGGACTTCTTTACCATCAATTATTAAAAGCACTGTCCTCATAATTACTAGCTCCTCATAAATTATTTGGTTCTACGTTCTTTTTTATGAAAATGGTGGCAAGGATTGAGAATCCTTGTGGTTCCTGCCTTCGGGAGGTTACTGATCGCCAACAAGGGATTCATTGTGACTCAATTTGTGGCAGATGGTTCCACAGGGACTGTGTAAAGATCCCTAAAGCGGAATACGACCGACTATCAGCTGATGACAATCTTAAGTGGAATTGTCTTCGGGCTGACTGTGATGATAAGAAGAAGAAAGATATAAATACTCTCATATCACAAGTATCTAGCTTTGCTACTTTACTCTCTGAACTCTCCTCCAAGATGGATACATTATTGGATCTTCCGAAAAAATCGATGCTCTTGATACCAAACTATCTACTTTCGAAGAAAGAATAGCGTGCACTGAAAAGCGCCTTGAAGCACTAGAGACTGCCAAGGTGTCTCAAGAACTCAACACCCGATGACATCATTTCCGAAATAAATTGATCGTTCTAGGCGAGGCCTGCAACATTATGGTTTATAATCTGTTGGAATCGGCAAACAGAGACAGCAAGGTCAGAAAGTCCCACGATGAAAAACTCACCTCCATGATGTTTGAAGCCATTTGTCCAGGACTCATCTCCTACAAATTCTCGACCGCACGTCTTGGTAAAGCTACCTCTAATAAGACCCGCCCGCTGAAAGTGATGCTAAAAAGCCAAAGTGATGCCTTGGAAATACTTCGGAAATTTTTCTTCAGACCCACTGAAACACTGTCGACGACAAGTTCCTGATGTTAGAGTTTCCAGAGATCGGACGCCTCAGGAATCTAAGCACCTTAATGACCTTAGAGATCAGCTAAAATTCCCGGCAAAGTAAGGGTGAAAATTAACATCACAATCAGATATATCAACGGAATACACTCTATAGTAAAGTCCATGCCAAAAAACCACTAAACTCCAACGGTCAACTCAAACTTCGCATACTTTTCCAAAATATTAACGGTCTAAGAACAAACCTCGCATCTCTACGCCAATCCATATGCCATTCAATATATGATATCATAGTCCTAGTTGAAACCAATCTCTCACCTGATATCAGCAGCTCGGAGCTTGGTTTTGATAACTACGCTGTTTATAGATGCGATTATCTTCAAGCCAAAAAACAAGTGGCGGGGGAGTTTTGGTGGCCATAAGTAACGATCTTGATTCTTGGGAATTGCACCCTTCTACAGGAAGCACCGAGTGTGTCTTCACAACCATAAAGTGCAAAAACGCCTTCTATTTTTTTGGGTGGTGTTTATCTACCTCCCAACCAAAATTCGTCCCAGTTTGTTGACTTCACCTTCCTTCTGGAGGAAATCTTTATTGCCCATCCAAACCATAATACAACGTTAGTAGTGGGAGACTTTAACCTACCAAATGTTGATTGGAGTAATACTTCTAGTGGGTCGATGGACCTGTCTGCTCAAACAGTGTACGACGTCATGAACCTCCTAAATCTTAAACAATGCAACTCCATTACAAATGAGCGTGGTGTTCTTCTGGATTTGGTTTTTTCCTCGGAGGACTCGTGTGTCCTGTACGCCTCTGACCCCCTTCTTTCTAGTGAATCTAGAATTCTCCATCCTGCATTAGAAACAGATATTGTCGTCCGCCACAAAGAGGAACTGAACTTCAGCGCCTATACTCCTAATATAAAAAAGTGTGACGTTGACCTCGTGTTTGATAGGATGCAATGTATAAACTATCCCTCTACATGATGGTACAGCTCCTGTTGACCGCCATTTCTCTGAATTTTGCTCACTATTAAGCAGTACTATTAGAAGAGCGAGTCCTCCCATGTATATAGGAACTAGACGATTTCCCTTGTGATTTTCTCCTGAGCTCAAATCGCTGATAATTGAGAAGAAAACACTGCACAGACGCTATAAGCAGACCCTAGATGATCAGACCTATCTGCAGTTCTGCGGCGTTCGTGCTACCTGCAAGAGATTAGCGAAGGAGTGCTACTCAACGTACATTCAAACTGTTGAATCATCTATTCAAGATAATGTTCGGGCCTTCTGGAATTACATCAGGTCTTCTAAGAAAATACCATCTCTCCCCCCGAGAATGCAACTTGACGACGAAACGGCTAACAACCCACAAGACATCTCAAATTTGTTCTCTTATTTCTTCTCCTCAGTCTTCAGGCCACCATCTCCTACTCCTCCAGTGTATGACATAGAAGCAACTACATCCATATCTTCGTGCAAATTTACCTGTGAGGAAGTGGAGGCTGAATTGAAATTCCTTGACACAAATAAGTCCTGCAGGTCCTGATGACATTTCTCCGAGAGTTTTGAGGCATTGCTGCAATGTAATATCACCTCATATCACTATTTATTTCAATGCCCTCATGGCAGCTGGCATCTTTCCTGCTAATTTAAAGATTGGATACATTACACCTATCTTTAAGTCTGGATCACCTACTGATATAAAAAACTATCGCCCTATAGTAATTCTGTCTACCTTAGCAAAGGTCTTTGAATCACTCGTCCTAAGGAGGTTGATATTTAATTTTAAGAGCGTCATCAACATTGAACAGCATGGCTTCGTCAAAGGGCGTTCTACTATCTCTAACCTTTTGTCTTTTCAAAACCACATTCTCAAAGCCTTCTCCAATTCACTTCAGGTCGATGCCATCTACACTGACTTCTCGAAAGCCTTCGACCGAGTTAGCCATAATCACCTTATCGCCAAGCTAAGTGCCAATGGTGTCAGAGGAGCTCTTTTGAGTTGGTTGGAGAGTTACCTTAGGGATAGATTCCTTCAGGTGCGAGTGGCGGGCTCCTTATCCCAGCCTTTTCCTGCTGTCTCTGGTGTGCCCCAGGGGTCCCTTCTTGGCCCTGTCTTGTTCTCCATTTTCATCAACGATCTGGTTCAACACGTGGGTTCTTATGTTCTACTCTTTGCCGATGATGCAAAAATATTCAAAGATATTACAACTATGGAGGATTGTGTGTCTCTACAAACTAGTATTGGTTTGTTGACAGAATGGTGCCTCAAAAACGATATGCTTCTGAACATATGAAAATGCTCGGTTATAACTTTCTCTCGATCTAGTGATCCCATTCTTCATCACTATACACTCAACAACCAACCTCTTACACGTTGTGCCAAGATCAAGGATCTGGGTGTCATACTCTCTTCCGACTTGAGTTCCCACGAGCATATAAACCACATCTCCACCAAGGCAAACTCAGCACTTTACTTCATTATGAGAGCCAGTCGTGACATGCTTTCTATCCGGGCTTTGATAACACTCTACATTCACCTTGTGAGACCCATTCTAGAATACTCTTCAACCGTCTGGAATCCATACCTGGTTGGGCATATTGAGAGGCTGGAGAGCATACAGAACCGCTTCATCCGCTTGTTAGGGCTGCGGCTCGGCTTTGAATACCGGGATGTTCCGATCACCGACCTTCTTCTCCAGTTTAAATTAAGACCTCTCCATACTAGACGGAAAGTTCTAGACTTGATATTCCTGAAGAAGTTGGTCTGCTCCGCCATCGATGCACCTGAACTACTGGAAAAACTAGATTTCCGGATATCACGCCATCTCCGACACCCTCAGTTGTTTGTTAGGCGGCAATACACCACACAATATATGTACCACAGTGCTCTACCTCGCGTACAACGACTGGCTAACAGCTTGCCTGAGCGTTTGGATCTTTTCGGCATGAGCGAAAACGCCTGGAAGAGGGCTCCTCGTACTGGAGTGCCTCGTAGATTAGCTTGGTCTTTTTATTTTTTATTAATCATTTTGTTGTTCTATTGTTAACACTTTGTTATTGTTTTTTCTGTATAGTTATTTATTTTTGTTGTTTATCATGCTTTCTTGTTAAAATTACTCTTCTATCAATACTCATACATTGTTACCATTCTAAAATTAATTATTCTTGTTTTTGGTTGTTACTTCATTTATAATTGTTTGCATTAGTTATTTTTTACTGTTTATTATTTATATTGTTATTACTATCATTATATATTATTCATACTTTTTGTTATTATTGGTTGGATATTAGCATGTTACATATTCAACTGTTACTATAGTTAGACAACTTTTAGACAATACTATAGTTGGACAATTTAGAGGATAATCTATAATTACTTTCATGAAACTTTCTTATACTATTATGTTATTAGGTACTGTCATCTTTAAGAGCCCATATTATTTTTGTAATTTATTGTGAAATTGGTTGTTGACCGTTGGAATGAAATAAATAAATAAATAAAAAAGCCTGGGCTGTGTAGTAGGCTGCTGCTATCAATATGCACCTGAACTCCGTGGTAGTTTTATTTTGACATCGTTCCTAACGTTGCAAGCCTGGGCTGTGTAGTAGGCTGCTGCTATCAATATGCACCTGAACTCCGTGGTAGTTTCATTTTGACATCGTTCCTAACGTTGCAAGCCTGGGCTGTGTAGTAGGCTGCTGCTATCAATATGCACCTGAACTCCGTGGTAGTTTCATTTTGACGACGTTATCGTTCCTAACGTTGCAAGCCTGGGCTGTGTAGTAGGCTGCTGCTATCAATATGCACCTGAACTCCGTGGTAGTTTCATTTTGACGACGTTATCATTCCTAACGTTGCAAGCCTGGGCTGTGTAGTAGGCTGCTGCTATCAATATGCACCTGAACTCCGTGGTAGTTTCATTTTGACGACGTTATCGTTCCTAACGTTGCAAGCCTGGGCTGTGTAGTAGGCTGCTGCTATCAATATGCACCTGAACTCCGTGGTAGTTTCATTTGAAAAGGAAGATGAATCCATATTACATTTCTTACCATATGAATGACTCCAGAACTCAACAAAAGGATACAATGTCTGACCTAAGTGTTCATGTCGACTCCTAGTATATTCTCTGAACAAATTGGTACTGTCGTTTCTAAAACCAGCACGAACGTGGGTTTTGTTATCTGAATCCCCATATTCTTTGTTAACAAAGAGTACTATGTAACTGTTTATAGCTCTCTAATCAGAAGTCACCTCGACTATGTCATTGTTATTTGAAAGGAGGATCTAATATTTCTATCGAGGCCGTCCAAAAGAATTTCTTTTCGTAGATGGTCCTTAAGTTTCCGGAGTTTGATGGGCTGGACATAAGTCGACAACCTCACCTTTCAAATCTATATATATCCAACGTGTTGTGGCTTCACACAGTCTTTCATGGCAGCAGAGTCTAGTTCGATAAAATTGGTCTGAGAGGTACATAATATTAGACAGTTTAGACGAAACAGACTGTTTCCGTATCAATATGGTCTCTGATGCCTTGGCATCAAAATGGTCTCTGATGCATTGGCATCAATATGGTCAATAATGATGCCTTGGCATTGCTAAAAATACTAACGATTTAGATTCTTTTGATAGTTGCAGTAATTTTAGAAGGCAAGTCAAGTCACCAAGGAGACTGACAGTAGTAGGATTTCTGTTCCCATTTAGCTGTATTTTATAATTTTAAACTCAACGATATAAGGGCTTGGGATTCAAGCTCAATAATCTAAAGCTTGAAAGGCCGTCGAGTTGTAAATTACATGCTTGTAACAACTCTAGCAGGAAATATGGGGGTGGAACAGAAGGGTGTAGTAGCTCAATAAAATAATATATATAAATAAAAGAAACTTATATAAGAATGAAGGTCAGTACAATTTTTCTGATGGAGAATTCTCCAACTGAGTATTTTCACATTACAAACAACACAACATACAAGAATAATTTAGATATTATCTTGTACGATTAAAAATTAGTTTTATTTTAAAGTAACTAATATATTGCTCTCATCGGATAAATTTATTTTTAATTAAAAAAGAAAATTTTAATTGTATTTTAAAATATGACTGTTATTCAATTTAAATTAAACTACTAACATTATTACGTACATTACGTTGTACAAGTTAATATAAAATTCAGCTAAAAAATAAAAATGGGGGAAGGGTTTGTTAATGGCTCCCAGCATTAAAGAGTGTTATGAATAATAAGTAGGCTTTGTTGTTAATGCCTTTAGAAAGGAAGCCTTTATATGTTTGTATATTTATGAATGAGAGGGGTCCTCTTAGCTTCAAGCATTACATTGTTAAACTTCCCGTTATGACTGCTCTTTTTTAGAGTAATTTACAGCTATTCGGGATTCATTTTTTAGACAACAAGTTAATAAAGTTCAAAATGTACACTTAATACATTACAGTAAATTTATATTAAAGTAAAAAAAAATTACTCATTAGAGCCCTTATGATTTAGTTTCTTTTTTTTTCTGTTAAAAGAATTGATGTAAAGATCTATATCCATTACGTACTTTAAAACCCTTTTAATTAAACCAAAATAATCGCGCAAAAAAATCAATGTCGATTGATTGTGCTTTTTCAAAACAATTCAATATTATTAAAATACTAAAATTAGTTCTTCTTAACCTTCGTCAATATTTCATCAGTTTGATTACAGCCTTCAGTTTTCCTACTTCACGGGTACATTGATGTACCATAATAAGTCAGTATATTGTTACTCCCAATTAACTCAAATTTACGGAATATTTGTAGATTTTAACATGTTCTACGATATACTTGTTTTATTTATTACTCATAGAACTGTCAATATTATGTTTACCAATCAATTTTATTACTTGCCTCAAAGTTAAAAAAATTTTTAGACCTTCGTTATAATTTCTTTTTAGTAAATGTAGAATTATGAAATTTTACAGTTTCGTCATTGGTATTATTTCATACGTTTTTGCCTTACGGAGGAACGTCCCGTGGAGGAAGTCGTGAAAATTTCAAATGTAAGCCTAGGCCGAGTAGCACCTCATTTTAAAGGTCTTTAGCTTTAAAATACAATGTCGCACATGCGACTTCAAAAAGCTCACTCAGTAAAAAATGGTAGCACTTTCAAGTTTTGCTTTATGAAAGCTAAACTTTAAGGATGTAACGTGTAATTAATAAATGTAGAACTATGAAACTTTAGCGTTTCGTCATTGGAATTGTTTGCTACGTTATGACACATTTTTCAGTTATTTCGCCTAACGGGGGACGTCCTGTAGAGAAAGTCGTGACAATTTCAAAAGTAAGCCTAGGTCGAGTAGCACCTCATTTTAAAGGTATTTGGTTTTAAAATACAATGCTGAAAATTCGACTTCATAAAGTTCACTCAGTCAAAAATGGGAGCCCTTTTAACTTTTGTAATTGTGTAAACGGTCATAACAGGTGTCTAAAACCATTTTACTAATTCAACAAATAAACACTTTTTAGTACTTCTGCATGTTCATTTTATTCCTTGAAGAAAAAAACAAAATACACGTTTCAGCCTCAATTTTTAGCTGTGATAAAGTAAAACTTGAAAGGGCTAATATTTTTTACTAAGTGAAACTTCTGAAGTAACATTTGCGGCATTGTATTATAAGAGTTTAAACTACATGATACGTAATCAGCATAGTTATACGCAACTTAACTACATGATACGTAATCAACTTAGTAATACATAACTTAACTACATGATACGTAATCTACATAGTAATACGCAACTTAACTACATGATACGTAATCAACATAGTAATACGCAACTTAACTACATGATACGTAATCAACATAGTAATACGCAACTTAACTACATGATACGTAATCAACATAGTAATACGCAACTTAACTATACGTAATCAACATAGTAATACGCAACTTAACTACATGATACGTAATCAACATAGTAATACGCAACTTAACTACGTGATACGTAATCAACTTAGTAATACATAACTTAACTACATGATACGTAATCAACATAGTAATACGCAACTTAACTACATGATACGTAATCAACATACTAATACGCAAATTAACTACATGATACGTAATCAACTTAGTAATACATAACTTAACTACATGATACGTAATCAACATAGTAATACGCAACTTAACCTTGTCTGTTAGCCGTTCTTTCTGTTGGGCACTTCTCAGCTGTAACTTGTAATGCAATCGTTAAAGATGCTTAACTTCTGACACATGGAAAGGACGTATCACCTATGATGAATGTGGGTTAAGAGACACGTAATAGACGTCTTAATACATCACTTACACTAATTCCTTGGTCCTGGAAATGGTCCTTGGTCCATTTCCAGTGTCATCCTTCATGCTGGACACTTCTCCTTTGTAACTTGTAATGTGATCATCAATGTAGGTTTCCTTCTAACAAAATAAATGGAAATGACGGGTCACTGTATTATAAATGTGGGCTACGTGACACGTAACAGATGTTGTAATACATCATTCACACCTATTCCTTGGTCTTCATTTAAGATGCCAACCTTCATGTTGGACACTTCTCGGCTGTAACTTGTAATGTGATCATCAAAGTCATTTTCCATCCAACAAATGGAAAGAACAGGTCACTGTATGGTGAATGTGAGCTACGTGACACGTAACAGACGTCGTAATACAGCACTCACACCTATTACTTGGTCTACATTTACGATGCCATCCCTCATGTTGGACACTTCTCGGCTGTAAATTGTAATGAGATCAACAAAGTCGTTTTCCGTCCAACAAATGGAAAGGACAGGTCACTGTAGGTTGCATGTGGGGCCAAATTATATAAAACAGACGTCGTAGTACATCACTTACACATATTCCTTGGTCTCCATTTCCGGTGCCATCCTTCATGTTGGGCACTTCCCGGCTGTAACTTGTAATGCGATCGTTAAAGATGCTTAACTTCTGACAAATGGAAAGGACGTATCACCTATGATGAATGTGGGCTACATGACACGTAAAAGACGTCATAATACATCATTTACACATATTCCTTGGTCTCCATTTCCGATGGCATCCTTCATGTTGGACACTTCTCGGCTGTAACTGGTAATGTGATCATCGAAGTCGTTTTCCGTCTAACCAATGGGAAGGACAGGTCACTGGTAATACATAACTTGTAATGTGATCGTTAAAGGTGCTTTACTTATGACACATGGAAAGGACAGTTCACTGTATGATGAATTTGGGCTACATGACACGTAACAGACATCGTAATACATCACACCTATTGCTTTGTCTCCATTTCCTGTATCATCCTTCATGTTTGACACTTCTCCGTTGTAACTTGTAATGTGATCATAAAAGTAGTTTTCCGTCTAACAAATGGAAATGACGGGTCACTGCATGTTGAATGTGGGCTACATGACAAGTAACAGACGTCGTAATACATCACTCACACCTATTCCTTGGTCTCTATTTAAGATGCCAACTTTCATGTTGGACACTTCTCGGCTGTAACTTGTAATGTGATCGTTAATGATGCTTTACTCCCTGTCACATGGAAAGGACAGGTCACTTTATAATTTAAGTGGGCTTCATGACACGTAACAGACGTCGGAATACATCACACCTATTCCTTTGTCTCCATTTTCTGTATCATCCTTCATGTTTGACACTTCTCCGTTGTAACTTGTAATGTGATCATAAAAGTAGTTTTCCATCTAACAAATGGAAATGACGGGTCACTGCATGTTGAATGTGGGCTACATGACAAGTAACAGACGTCGTAATACATCACTCACACCTATTCTTTGGTCTCCATTTAAGATGCCAACTTTCATGTTGGACACTTCTCGGCTGTAACTTGTAATGTGATCGTTAATGATGCTTTACTCCTGTCACATGGAAAGGACAGGCCACTTTATAATTTAAGTGGGCTTCATGACACGTAACAGACGTCGTAATACATCACTTACACATATTCTTTGGTCTCCATTTAAGATGCCAACTTTCATGTTGGACACTTCTCAGCTGTAACTTGTAACGTGATCGCTAAAGATGCTTTACTTCTGACACATGGAAAGAACGGGTCACTGTATGATGAATGTGGGCTACATGACACGTAACAGACGTTGTAATACATCACTCGCACCTATTCTTTGGTCTCCATTTAAGATGCCAACTTTCATGTTGGACACTTATCGGCTGTAACTTGTAATGTGATCGTTAAAGATGCTTTACTTCTGACACATGGAAAGGACGGGTCACTGTATGATGAATGTGGGCTACATGACACGTAACAGACGTCATAATACATCAATCACACCTATTTCTTGGTCTCCATTTCCGAAGCCATCCTTCATGCTGGACACTTCTCGGCCTGTAATATGGGTTTTTTATCTTATATATAATTTGTGGTACATTAATTCTTAAGTGAAAAACATTCTAAACTGAAATGTGAAGATGCTTATTGAATAGTTAATTAGAAGATTTAATAAAAAATTAAATGTAAAACTATCTAATTATAATAGTAAGTACTTTGAGATTAAACCCGTTATAATATATTTAACAAAACCATTTACTAAAAGCAAGGAAACTAAATTAACCGAAATTATCTCACTTTGTTTGTTTTAAGTTATAGGAAACAAAAGTTCGAAATTCTGTGGATTGGGGGAAATGAAATGAAGCGGCTAAAGTTAATAATTGAGAAAGATTAATATAAATTCATATATCTTGTAACTACGTACAATTTACTATAGACGATTTATGCATTTTAATTGCTACAAATCGACTAGACATTTATTTAATGATTTTGACTGATTAAAAATATTAAGCACAAACATCAAATCGGGGTTACAGCAGACTGATGTATACCTAAACTTTTACTGAGAACCCTGACTTTTCCTTTGGTGAGTAAGTGGACTTTTTATCTACCATCAATTAGACTTAACGAAATAACATGAATTTAATTAGGGCCTTAAACACCCAATGATAAGTGATTTTGAGTTTAAGATTTTTGAAAATGACAATAAACCTACATAATTTTGGATTCATGTGGTTGTAATATAAACAGTTTTGTAAAGTAGTTATATATAAAATAAGCAACATTATTAGAAGTCCTATTTATCTAACACACAAATACTTTTTAAAATTATAACGAGTTATGTGCTTTTTTTATATCCATTAAAGTAATTGTTATAAAGAAGGAACTTTTATAACAGGTAAATGTAATATTATTGATATTTACCAATCTGGATGAAGAGCCATCAGCAGTAGAACAATGTTGAAGTATCTTCAAATAATTGCTTTTATCTCTAATTATGATCCAGTTATCTTTAGAACGGTTGTCTTTGTTAATTGGTGTCTGTAATAAAATGTTTATCTTTATTGTCTTTAATATGTTATCACTACAGATTTACTCTCTCTTTACAAGGAAAAAGACATGCTCCTTGTCGATATAGCAATGCAGTATTTGACGAAGATTTTTTTAAAATGACTAAGACATACTTTTAATGGAATCATAAACAATTTATGGAGTACCTTTTTTACTATTGTAACAAAATTATAAACTCGACTACAGCCTACAGTAAGTCGCCACACACTGATGATCACATAATAGACCCACTCACAATAGGTCTCACTTAATGTGTTTCCCCACACTCACAGCGTTTGTTCAGATGGATCCATTTGCCTATTAGAGGGCCATCATAATGCACCCACCCAGCCTACATTTTAACTCACCCTTTTAACCTACATCTTCACTTGAACCCAGTAAAAAGAGTTAATTATTTCCTACAAACCTTGTTAGATGTTAATGCTATAGTCGATAAATATCATAAATTATATTAGAAAATGAGTAAATAAGAGTGTATAAAAAAGATTGTAATTCTGTACTACATACGGTTTACTCTTAATATAAAGTGATCTCGACTAGTATATATTTAATTTAATTCCAGTACTATTACAGTAATATTTTTTTTCAATGATATAATTTAATCACAATGTAATGATGATGAACTAGAATATTTTTCATATGGTAAAGGTAGGCCAATGGACTTTTAGTATATTGTGCAAATTGCAAATAATTTGAAAGAAGCTATTTAACTATGTTGCTAGCTTCTACCACATCTATGACCATACTAAAACTATAATGAACAGTAAAAAGAAATTATTTTAAAACAATATATATGCAGGCCCAATTTAATTTATTATGAACTGTATGAATATATTGTTTAGAATTAAGTCACAAGTTGCCTTAAAAATAACTCCTTTGCTTATAATAATTTTACAGTTAGTGTACTATTTAGTATCCTTTACACATATTGTCTGCACTGGTGGCGCTGTGCTGTAACCCAGCTACTCGGGGAAAAAGTGTTTGGGAGATTGTAGGCGATAGGTTCTATGCTCGGTCCTCTTAATAACGACTCGGCGTCCGCTTAATGGTTGCAATCGACGTGGACACTACTAGAGCATGTTCATTTTATTCCTTGAAGAAAAAAACAAAATACACGTTTCAGCCTCAATTTTTGCTGTGATAAAGTAAAACTTGGAAGAACTAATATTTTTTACTAAGTGAAACTTCTGAAGTAACATTTGCGGCATTGTATTATAAGAGTTTAAACTACATGATACGTAATCAACATAGTAATACGCAACTTAACTACATGATACGTAATAAACTTAGTAATACATAACTTAACTACATGATACGTAATCAACATAGTAATACGCAACTTAACTACATGATACGTAATCAACATAGTAATACGCAACTTAACTACATGATACGTAATCAACATAGTAATACATAACTTAACTACATGATACGTAATCAACATAGTAATACGCAACTTAACTACATGATACGTAATCAACATAGTAATACGCAACTTAACTACATGATACGTAATCAACATAGTAATACGCAACTTAACTACATGATACGTAATCAACTTAGTAATACATAACTTAACTACATGATACGTAATCAACATAGTAATACGCAACTTAACTACATGATACGTAATCAACATAGTAATACGCAACTTAACTACATGATACGTAATCAACATAGTAATACATAACTTAACTACATGATACGTAATCAACATAGTAATACGCAACTTAACTACATGATACGTAATCAACATAGTAATACATAACTTAACTACATGATACGTAATCAACATAGTAATACATAACTTAACTACATGATACGTAATCAACATAGTAATACGCAACTTAACTACATGATACGTAATCAACATAGTAATACGCAACTTAACTACATGATACGTAATCAACATAGTAATACATAACTTAACTACATGATACGTAATCAACTTAGTAATACATAACTTAACTACATGATACGTAATCAACATAGTAATACGCAACTTAACTACATGATACGTAATCAACATAGTAATACGCAACTTAACTACATGATACGTAATCAACATAGTAATACGCAACTTAACTACATGATACGTAATCAACTTAGTAATACATAACTTAACTACATGATACGTAATCAACATAGTAATACGCAACTTAACTACATGATACGTAATCAACTTAGTAATACATAACTTAACTACATGATACGTAATCAACATAGTAATACGCAACTTAACCTTGTCTGTTAGCCGTTCTTTCTGTTGGGCACTTCTCAGCTGTAACTTGTAATGCGATCGTTAAAGATGCTTAACTTCTGACACATGGAAAGGACGTATCACCTATGATGAATGTGGGTTAAGAGACACGTAATAGACGTCTTCATACATCACTTACACTAATTCCTTGGTCCTGGAAAGGTCCTTGGTCCATTTCCAGTGTCATCCTTCATGCTGGACACTTCTCCTTTGTAACTTGTAATGTGATCATCAATGTAGCTTTCCTTCTAACAAAATAAATGGAAATGACGGGTCACTGTATTATAAATGTGGGCTACGTGACACGTAACAGATGTTGTAATACATCATTTACTGGATTACATGAGAGCGTTATGTAGCTAATAACGCATCCTCAGATGAATTCCCTTTGATAAAACCGAATTGTCATGGATTAAGAAAATTTAACTTAGATAAATAACTATGGAGTCTTTTAATCATTGTTTTTTTCAGTCTTTGATACCACACTCGACCTAGGCTAACTTTAAAGATTTTCGTTCACTCGTTCTCAATAAAAAATCCCAAAAGTATTTACTAGAAATAGTTCAATTATAAAATATCAGTCATAAATTAATCATCTACATGTATACTTTGGCTGTTTTACGAACGTATATAATACATACACGAACCTGCCATATACGTACATTGGCATTGACCCACCCGCCCACCCATACACGTACATTGGCACGTAATACCACTGTCCGTGTATGGGTGGGCGGGTTGGGTCAATACCATTGTCCGTGTATGGGTGGGTGGGATTGATATACACTCTATGACCGAAAGAAAAGAGTGTATGTCCGTGACTCTTCAACTGTTCAAATCAAGAAACGATTGCATTTCCAAGAGTTCAGTTCGGACTGATATGAAGAGGAGAGTCGTATCATCGGAGTACTGGACTAAATGTCTATATTGTAAAGCCGAGCCTACGTCATTAACGTAAATAAGAAACAATAGTGGACTCAGTATAGACCCCTGTGGGACCCCATACTTCAGCTTTTAATTTGAAGATGAATGAACTGAGATGCTGACATATTGTGTTCTGTTAGTTGAGGTACGAGTCAAGCCAGGCTAGTGGCTATTCCTTGGTCTTCATTTAAGATGCCAACCTTCATGTTGGACACTTCTCGGCTGTAACTTGTAATGTGATCATCAAAGTCATTTTCCATCCAACAAATGGAAAGAACAGGTCACTGTATGGTGAATGTGAGCTACGTGACACGTAACAGACGTCGTAATACAGCACTCACACCTATTCCTTGGTCTCCATTTACGATGCCATCCCTCATGTTGGACACTTCTCGGCTGTAAATTGTAATGAGATCAACAAAGTCGTTTTCCGTCCAACAAATGGAAAGGACAGGTCACTGTAGGTTGCATGTGGGCCAAATTATATAAAACAGACGTCGTAGTACATCACTTACACATATTCCTTGGTCTCCATTTCCGGTGCCATCCTTCATGTTGGGCACTTCCCGGCTGTAACTTGTAATGCGATCGTTAAAGATGCTTAACTTCTGACAAATGGAAAGGACGTATCACCTATGATGAATGTGGGCTACATGACACGTAAAAGACGTCATAATACATCATTTACACATATTCCTTGGTCTCCATTTCCGATGGCATCCTTCATGTTGGACACTTCTCGGCTGTAACTGGTAATGTGATCATCGAAGTCTTTTTCTGTCTAACCAATGGGTAGGACAGGTCACTGGTAATACATAACTTGTAATGTGATCGTTAAAGGTGCTTTACTTATGACACATGGAAAGGACAGTTCACTGTATGATGAATTTGGGCTACATGACACGTAACAGACATCGTAATACATCACACCTATTGCTTTTGTCTCCATTTCCTGTATCATCCTTCATGTTTGACACTTCTCCGTTGTAACTTGTAATGTGATCATAAAAGTAGTTTTCCGTCTAACAAATGGAAATGACGGGTCACTGCATGTTGAATGTGGGCTACATGACAAGTAACAGACGTCGTAATACATCACTCACACCTATTCCTTGGTCTCTATTTAAGATGCCAACTTTCATGTTGGACACTTCTCGGCTGTAACTTGTAATGTGATCGTTAATGATGCTTTACTCCCTGTCACATGGAACGGACAGGTCACTTTATAATTTAAGTGGGCTTCATGACACGTAACAGACGTCGGAATACATCACACCTATTCCTTTGTCTCCATTTTCTGTATCATCCTTCTTGTTTGACACGTCTCCGTTGTAACTTGTAATGTGATCATAAAAGTAGTTTTCCATCTAACAAATGGAAATGACGGGTCACTGCATGTTGAATGTGGGCTACATGACAAGTAACAGACGTCGTAATACATCACTCACACCTATTCTTTGGTCTCCATTTAAGATGCCAACTTTCATGTTGGACACTTCTCGGCTGTAACTTGTAATGTGATCGTTAATGATGCTTTACTCCTGTCACATGCCACTTTATAATTTAAGTGGGCTTCATGACACGTAACAGACGTCGTAATACATCACTTACACATATTCTTTGGTCTCCATTTAAGATGCCAACTTTCATGTTGGACATTTCTCAGCTGTAACTTGTAATGTGATCATTAAAGATGCTTTATTTCTGACACATGGATAGGACAGTTCACTTTATGATGAAAGTGGGCTTCATGACACGTAACAGACGTCATAATACATCAGTTACACATATTCTTTGGTCTTCATTTCCGAAGCCAACCCTCTTTTTGGATACTTCTCGGCTGTAACTTAAAATGTGATCGTTAAAGATGCTTTACTTCTGACACATGGAAAGGACAGGTCACTTTATGATTTAAGTGGGCTTCATGACACGTAACAGACGTCATAATACATCACTTACACATATTCTTTGGTCTCCATTTAAGATGCCAACTTTCATGTTGGACACTTCTCGGCTGTAACTTGTAATGTGATCGTTAATGATGCTTTACTCCTGTCACATGGAAAGGACAGGCCACTTTATAATTTAAGTGGGCTTCATGACACGTAACAGACGTCGTAATACATCACTCACACCTATTCTTTGGTCTCCATTTAAGATGCCAACTTTCATGTTGGACACTTCTCGGCTGTAACTTGTAACGTGATCGCTAAAGATGCTTTACTTCTGACACATGGAAAGAACGGGTCACTGTATGATGAATGTGGGCTACATGACACGTAACAGACGTTGTAATACATCACTCGCACCTATTCTTTGGTCTCCATTTAAGATGCCAACTTTCATGTTGGACACTTATCGGCTGTAACTTGTAATGTGATCGTTAAAGATGCTTTACTTCTACACATGGAGAAGGACGGGTCACTGTATGATGAATGTGGGCTACATGACACGTAACAGACGTCATAATACATCAATCACACCTATTTCTTGGTCTCCATTTCCGAAGCCATCCTTCATGCTGGACACTTCTCGGCTGTAATATGGGTTTTTTATCTTATATATAATTTGTGGTACATTAATTCTTAAGTGAAAAACATTCTAAACTGAAATGTGAAGATGCTTATTGAATAGTTAATTAGAAGATTTAATAAAAAATTAAATGTAAAAATATCTAATTATAATAGTAAGTACTTTGAGATTAAACCCGTTATAATATATTTAACAAAACCATTTACTTAAAGCAAGGAAACTAAATTAACCGAAATTATCTCACTTTGTTTGTTTTAAGTTATAGGAAACAAAAGTTCGAAATTCTGTAGATTGGGGGAAATGAAATGAAGCGGCTAAAGTTAATAATTGAGAAAGATTAATATAAATTCATATATCTTGTAACTACGTACAATTTACTATAGACGATTTATGCATTTTAATTGCTACAAATCGACTAGACATTTATTTAATGATTTTGACTGATTAAAAATATTAAGCACAAACACTCAAATCGGGGGTTACAGCAGACTGATGTATACCTAAACTTTTACTGAGAAACCCTGACTTTTCCTTTGGTGAGTAAAGTGGACTTTTATCTACCATCAATTAGACTTAACGAAATAACATGAATTTAATTAGGGCCTTAAACACCAATGATAAGTGATTTTGAGTTTAAGAGTTTTGAAAATGACAATAAACCTTCATAATTTTGGATTCAAGTGGTTGTAATATAAACAGTTTTGTAAAGTAGTTATATATAAAATAAGCAACATTATTAGAAGTCCCTATTTATCTAACACACAAATACTTTTTAAAATTATAACGAGTTATGTGCTTTTTTTATATCCATTAAAGTAATTGTTATAAAGAAGGAACTTTTATAACAGGTAAATGTAATATTATTGATATTTACCAATCTGGATGAAGAGCCATCAGCAGTAGTACAATGTTGAAGTATCTTCAAATAAATTTCTTTTATCTCTAATTATGATCCAGTTA